>CM026069.1:27960000-28097500 GCA_014839685.1 Anableps anableps
CAGACGCACAGCTTCTTTCCGCCTGCCTCCCTCCCTTCCTCCTCATCCTTCTTGTTTGTTTATTTATCGCGGTGTTCCTCCAAATGGCCACACTGCAACTTCTCCATCATCCCTGTGTTTTATGCTCATTTATTCCTCCTCCTCTGGGGGATTATAACGGCCCGGCTGGCCGATGGGTGACTTCGCAACATGGCCGATGCTTTCTTCTTTACTTTACTGATGCTAGATTACACCGAGAAATCCTCCAGATTTGCTCATAAATGTGCTCGAAAGAGGCGCTTTGTGCTGTGTGACTTAATACGGCTTGTGTTTCTCTCATTCAGCAAAATGTTCATCGGGGGTCTGAGTTGGCAGACAACACAAGGTGAGCTGTCCCGCACTCTACTTTAACACTGTCTGGATGAAACAAGCTCTCTCTCTCTCTCTCTCTGTATGAAACACACACATCTTCCATGCTTGTTGAAGTTAAACAGAAACCCGTGTAGTTCAAACACAGAAAGGCTGCTGTTCGCTGAGGATCAGCTCCCAGGATTTAAGACTTGCAGAGACGCAGGAGATTAACACTGGAAATCGTGCACACGTACAACCAGACTTGTCTGCCTGCTCCCCACTTCCCACCCCCCTCACCCCCCCAACCCTCTTCTTCTTCTTCTTTTTCTCCCCCCCACCCCCTCCCGCATGTGCGCTCGTTTGCGCAGTTAATAACAGAGGAGTTCACCTCCGTTAAAAAAAAAAAACAAAAAAAAAAACGCACGTAGGAAACTTAAAGATTATTCGGAGTCTGAGCTGAAGTTGTGCGCCTGCTTATTCCCACGCTTCTGTTGTTTTCCTCTCATCGTTGCATTTCTTCTCGGAGACACGCATGAACACAGTTTATTCTAGTTAGCCTTGTTATTATCCCACAGATGTTGCTGCTCGAAACCTGCAATCTTGTTTCTGTGGCCCTCGCTGTAATCTGGGAGGTCTGGAGGGACGCAAACACAACGTGGTCCACCCCGACCCCATTGTTTCTCTCCGGCCACCCCAGCAAACACACACACAACACACACACGTACGTGTGTGTGTGTGTGTGTTGGGGAGGTGTGTGTTGGGAAAACTCGCCCCCCTTCCTGAGTTTATTTAACAGTTTGCTGTCCTCGTTGTCTTCCGCAGAGGGCTTGAGGGAGTACTTCTGCAAATTTGGCGAGGTGAAGGAGTGCATGGTGATGCGGGATCCCGTTACCAAGCGGTCGAGGTAAGAGAGAAAGGAGGCGTGTGCGCCCCGCCGTCCTATCACTGGATGCCTCATGCCTGCTTTCCACGCTTATTCTCCAGAGGCGCCCCCAGGAAGTTTTTAAACAGGGGTGGCCAAATGGTGACCACTGATAAGCTTATGGGGGGGTTGGCATAGCTACTGCAAAAGCGATAACAGGATTTTATTTAAACATAGCTATATGTAACTGTTGTTTCACAGCTGCTGAAGTTTCTCATTCTTTTTCTGCTGTTTAAAATCAGTTTGATGAGATGCTGGAGGGATCATAGTTTTCCTCAGCTTTGCAGAGAATAATAGCCTGTTGCAGCACACTGCTGGTCAGCTGGATAAAATAAGGCAGCTAATAGGCTTTCCCCCCTTTTTTTTGCTGCAATTTTGGATGTTTAGCAATTTTTTTAATGCAAAAAATTCATAATTACTTCAGGAGATAGTCTAATTAATAAACAAGCTAATAGCAGCTTGTTACACTTTACATACTTAATTCTCTATAAAGAGCAGAACAGCAAAAAAACATATAATATTCTGCACATTAAACCCTTAAAATCCAGAGATGCACCAATCAATCAACCAGAGATTGGAATTAGATACTCTTCCCTTCTTTAGCTGTCATTAGAGATCATTTGATCAAATACTCAAACCAGATTTTTAAATATTTTTTTAACTGCATCAAAACTAAAAACTCCAGCTATTTTTTTTTTTTTTTTTTTTTTTTTGTCTATGCATGCATCAATTAACAGCGTGCCTTTGGGTGCATATTCCTCTTTTTTCAGTTTATTGAAAAATCAGATAAAGGTTGCAAACATCTGCTTTGATGCGTACGGGGTGATGTTGTAATTCCCTAAGTTTTTGTTTACATTTACACAGCTGCCTCTGTAAAAGAATCTGCAGCGCTTTGCTGCTCTTTTATGTGTTATAGTCAGTAGGGAAAAATAGGAATCAGGAGGTCAGACCTCAAGGAAAAATCATCCAGGAAAAGACTGATTCTCTGATCTCTGTCCAAATCACCACATTTAGAAGCTGTTTATCTAAGACTTTATGTATCAAAATAATAATAATATACAAATGTTATAAATATTTATAGCTTTACTAATCACTATGTTGTATTATGACAGCACTAGTAGGAATAATTACCGGCAGCAGTTGAATCTTTTCTATGTTGAGTTCATATTCATAGAGAGTTACGCATATTGGACACCCCCCCCCTCCCCCTTGGAGGGATCACTGAGCTTCTCCACCAAAGATGGCTGCATGTGTGAGTTTATTTCATTCCTCTCCTTGTGCAGGGGGTTCGGCTTCGTTACATATGCAGATCAGGCCGGTGTGGAAAAGGTTTTGGCACAAAACAGACATGAATTGGATTCCAAAACGGTGAGTTATTTTTATTTTATTTTATTTATTTATTTTTTTTTTTTGAAGTGCTTTATGGTTGACTAACTTGTTCTACCAGCATGTTGTTTTTTAATTCTTCTTCCTGCCTCTCTGTGCATTTTGCCTCCCACTGTATGTGCTTGTAAAGTTTAGGAGTGCATTTTGGAGCAGCCACCCTCCCTCCTCCTTCTGCTTCTCCTGTCTGCTCATTTCCCCCCTCCAAATCCCGGTTCAGGGCGCCAACATGAAAGCGTTCTTTCTTGGTCTTCATTGCCATGGTTACCTGGGGGACCTGAATGGGGTAGTAGGAGCCCCTGCTAACACCCCTCACAGGTTTTATGCACAGCATAGAGCTCACAGAAGTTGTTTCAGCTGAGTTTTAGGGAAGGAAAAAGTTGTTAGCACTGAGTCCCAACCTGTGCAGATTCAGCCTGTGAGGTCTTCATTTCAGTATTGATGGAACTATTGAGATTTTCAGGGAATGCATCCACTCTGATTGAGGTGTTCCTTTAAAAATTTCTCCTTCTAACACTCATGAACCATGAAAATTCAAATGTGGGTAAATGGGACAGACACTTTGCCAGAAAGAAGGTCATGCTTGTGTTTTGCTTTATGGGGAAAAAGGCATGAGAGGACGTGTGAATCCCAGCGGCTTGGTTCTGCTGTGACTCCGAGCTGCTGACTGATATTTGAATATCCATGAAGGTGTGAATGTTTCTGTCTTGGTCATGTAGCTTGAGTGTGGGAGCGGGGACTGGGTGTGTCTTCGTCAGCTTGAACTCACACACATGCATGCACAATAGGATCATTTGAGAGTGAAAATTGGTGGCACAGAATGGCAGCAGAGCCCAGGGGTGGAGGAAAGGTAGAGTTGGGTGCAGTTGTTGGAGCAAGTCTGTTGCTGGGGGTGACGCCAGCCTCTGGAGACGGTGCTGTAACAGCACAACCCAGTGGGATTCATGTCTCCATAACAACTTCTCAGCTATTTTGCATTAACTTAAGGCGCTGGACTCAGTCAGGCAGCACAGCTCTGACACACAGAGATAATGTCAAGTCATGCCAGACTTTGACTTTTTATACATCTCATTATTTCAAAGCTGCAACTTACAAATATTTGAAGTTTTTTTTTTTTTTTGTTTGTTTTTTTTTACAGCCATTATTAAATTTATTACAACATGCCTGTTGCCGTGTTCGCTTCAAAGTAGGCTCTGAGCAACTGCAAAGAGTTGCTCAGTGAGTCATATTACCTCTTAAAACTAGGTGCTGCTGAAGCATCTGAAAATCAGAACCCTGTTTGTGTGTGTGTGTGTGTGTGTGTGATTTTGGAAGCTCAGCTTGGCAGGTCGCTGGTGGGGTTTATATGCTGCCCTGTTATAAACCAAAATACTTTACAGGGAGTAACAATATGAAAACTGGAGACTCAGCAGCCAATCAAAGATCGAAATCTAATGATTTCTTCTTGGATCAGCTTTTATTGGCAGGTCAAATACTGAAAAGCTGAGATTTTTTTCTGTTCATTAAAACTCCCCCTATTTTTATTTATAAACACATCAGCCAACTGGACGTGTTTTAAGGTTCAAAATACAGCATAAAGATGTGAGGATGTGAACATTTTTGTATACTATAATATAGTGTCACTAATATTATCATGATTTGTTAAAATGCGTTAAAAATATGCTTAAAATGTTTTTTTTTTTCTATTAACTGATTGAGCTGAACCAGAAGTGTTCAAAGTGTGGCTCGTGGGCCTTTTGTGGCCCTTGGAATGATGTGTGTGTCCCATCCTCAGCTAAGGAATGGTACAAATCTGGCCCGCCAGCACAAGCAGCTTGCACAGATGAAATCTACATAAAATGGGAAATGTTAGGTGGAATGAAAAGTATTCATTTTTAATGAATCACATTTTTTGCTTTCATTTTAGTTTCCAAGTAAATAGGGCCACAACTGTTCAGAAACTTATTCTCAAAAGCAGTCTTGGGTCTACATATTCTTTAAAGTTTGCTAAATATTTTTGATGAAAGAGTGATCCATAAGTTCTTTTTGCTGACATTACATGTAAAAATGTTTTCTAAACCAAGAAAATAAAAGACAATGAACATCCAAAGTTTAGGAAATTGCTTGCCTTTCCTTTCATAGTGAAAAATCCAACACCATTTTTTTGTTTCTGTTCTCCAAGGATTTACAGGCCTCTTCTCTGCAAAATTTGACTACTTTGTCCATTTCTTTAAAATATTGCATGTATTGATTATTGCTTAGCAGGTAAAAATAATTAGTAAAAGCTGAAACGTTTTCACATGTATTGGATATCACTAAATCACATGTAAACAAACATCTGCACTTTAAATTATGTTAGCATCTTACAATATATCCAACTGCGGTTTTTATGTGTGTAATATCACAGTCTTAAAGGAGTGCTTGCATGCAATATTTGGAAGTATATTATATTTTAGTATTTTTTTGTAAACTCTGCATGCTAATGATAATTTTGATCAGTTGAAAAGCTATTTACTGCCTTTCATCCCAACACATTTTATATGTATCAGTGGCTGAGATGCTAAAGCTCACAAAAGGTTGGAGAGTGTTGTTAAAATGAGAAATATTGCAATATTTAGCAATTACATACCAAATACAAGTTTTAAAGAGACTGTGCATTCATAAATGATGTGTATATTATACTGAATTATATGTATAAAATGCCTTAAAAACAATGAAAATAAAATGAAATGCTTGTCGTTTATGTATTTACAGATAAAGATTTCGGAATAATCAGGATATCAAAAATAATTAGACTGAACTTGAAATAAACTAAAACAGGAATAGAAAACTAGTAGATAGGAGCTGATAGGAATCCCTATAGTCTGATCTAAAAGTTAGCTTATTTAGCATTAGCCGCTAAGCTGCTACAGTGGCTCCAGGAGGCAGAGAAGTCGTTTCCGGGGACTATATGACGCATAGACCAACACAACACTGCCCTTTCACCACCTGTTGCTGTGGACTGCAACAGGTTTTTTTTTTTTTTTTTTGCTTAGAAGAAAGACAAATTCACCTGTTTGGAAACATTTTCGCTGTACTGTCTGGGCATAGAAACCAAAGAAGTGCCACACATCACTCTGATGCTGTAAATAGGTTCTGTACAATAAGCATGTTTACTTAAAATACATTTCTAAATTTACCAGTTGTTAATTTTATATTTCTAATATCAAAACTATAATAATCAATTACTGTAACATTAATTTTGCACCAGAAGGATTATTTTTTGTTTTTCTGTTCAAATAAAATTTGATCACGTTAAGTATCTTTGTTTTCAATTTATATTTAGGTTTCTGAACATAATATTTTGAAAAAAATGTAAGTTCTTAAAAACCTTAAATTGAGATTTATTTTCAATTTGAAAGACTTGCCAAATATATTCATAATAAAACAGAATTTGGTCGTGATGTCAACAGATATCGTTTAACGCTCTTTGTCTATTTCTTTTGTGCTGACTGTGTCTGTGCTGAAATATTTAATATTTCAATCTCAGTGGAACTACAAATAAATTTCAACAAAATAACGGGGCATTTCCTGTGGTTGCTTGTAAGCACAATGATTTAATTTGTTCCTGATGTTCCAACTCTCTACTGTCTGCTTTAAAAAGGTGTACACCAGAGATGGCTGCTGGGCCAAATAAGAACATTTGCTGCTATTCAGTTAACTAATATTGTGAAGTGACAAATGTGAGCCCCAAGCGACATTTATTCTGTATCATGATCAACTTAAATTGGTGGCATTAGGGCATCTTATCAGGATCAGAGAAATCAAGAGTTAAAAAGCATACAGAACTGCTCAAATATTCTGGCATACCTTTCCTAACGCATGACTGCTCCTCAACCATCTGTTGCTGTGCACTGCTGGTCACCTGGCTGAAAGAAGGCCTGTTGCTTATAAGAATTTGTAAGAACTAATTTGACTGTTTGTAAAATGTACACAGGATCACAGAGTGAAATTTAAAGGAGGGCCACCCTTTTCTCTTATTAGAGTTTGTAAAAGTACATTTGGCTGTTAAGCAACAGACTGCAGCTAATATCAGTTTTTATGCACCCTATAAAAAACAGGGAGGGACTAAAGGATTAATATCCTGTGTCATTTGTGTTTATGCTATATTTTTGTCTAAGTCTGTGCATAATGATCACAATGATGACACATAAATGTTAAAATTTCATAACTCTAATCATTAACATGTTAATAACAACATTAATGGGCCAGAAGCAGATCAAGCTGATCTAGGTTTGTATTTTCTTACTTAGAGCTGAGAATGTTGATTTTTCTTTGTTTAGACTATATTTGCAAAATCCAGCTGCAGGAGTTTATATATTTTCTTTATTATGGCCTATTTCAAGAAACACCATATTATATAAAAAAAAATTGATCCAAAATAGATGAACATCATGTTAAATGATGCTAAAATCCATATATTACTTTTTTCTGCAACACACCTGGCCCTGTAGTTATAGATCAGATTAAAAAAACAACAACGCTACTCTCGGGAATGAGGAAGAATATTCGATATTCAGGTGTTTTTGCCCTGTTGTTGTTGTTGAGCCTCAGGTTTGCTGGCGAATGCCACAAAGGGGCAAAGCTAGTGCAAGGGGAAGCTGCGTTAGAAAGCTGTTTAACAGAGCAGCAAGACTCACAGGATGAGAGGGAAACTACATTAGATGGTGCAAGGTCCAGGCCAGTGGTTAAGAAGGTTATTAAACATTTACAGTACTGTTATGTCCTGGATTGTTTTTAATCCTCGCTTAAAACGCTGAAAGTCACAGGTGAAGTATCAGCAGAGCATTATAAATCCATACAACAAACACGAGGTTGCTGATTGTTTTCGGGGAGAGAGGTCTGTTGAGGCTGCTGTTTCTGGTTGGAGGTTAGATTTCCTGTCGGGGGCAGAGTATTGCCTCGAGCCTGTGGTGTGCAGTTGTGTTTTTCTGGACGCAGAGGGGGCATAGCTGGTACGGTGTTTGTTTTTCTCTGCAAAATGCTTCACGGAAACCAGTTACAGGATTAGGAAGAGATGGGAGCAGATGTTCCCAGAAAAATGACCGTCTCTGGTTCCAGTTACCCATAAACGCAGGGTTTGTTATAAGTGATGGATTGTTGAGCCATTTTGCAACGTCATGGGCAATGCATCCATTAATGATGAGTCAGTAATGTATGATCACTTAAGGTTGTTATTCAATAAGAGGGATTGGGTCAACATATAATTTTATAAATAGTGATGCACCAATCAATCAGCCAGTATTCTCTTGACTCTTAACAGTGATTGGCAGGTCAAAGGGTTAAAAAACAGTTTTTTTTTTTTTGTTTGTTTCTCTAAACAATGAATCCATCAAAACCCAAAAAATTATCTGTATTAATTCTCCATGCATTAATGCATCAACCAGCATTTAACATTGTTGCACGTTTCTTAGCTTAATAAAAATCAGGATCCAGACCGACAGGGCAGAGATCACTGAAAAGCAGAAATCTATATCAGCCAGGAAAAGCCTGATTGGTGCATCCCCAGTTGTAAATGTGTGATGGTGAAATACAGGAAAATGCAGTTTTTAACGAAATAAAGTTAAAAAGAAACATATATTTCAGATATTTTAGATGATCACATGCTGTATTTATTTATTTATTTACAGATCTGATTTAAATAAATCAGAATAAAGGGTGTCTTAATACATAAGCACACATCACTTCTCAGACCGAAAGCCATGCATCATTTTCCTTCCACTTCACAATAATGCACTACTTTGTCTTGGTATATCCAATAAAATACACATTTAACAGGTTCAATTTGTGACTGTAACATGAAGATTCAAGACTTTGTGCTGGTTACTGTGACAACACCTGGTTACTAGAGCTTAGATGCTAGCGGTGGCCCTTCGACTGGAAGATTAGCTGTTAATGCTGACGTGGACAAAACTGGAGCTGGGGGGTTGGAAGAGAATAGGAGAGCAGGAGGGGGAAGGCTCAGCTCCTGTGCCGTAATTAGTATGGATCTGAAAAGCAACTAATCGGATTGAAGGAAACAAACTGGATTGGCCTTCCGAGGTTCATACGGGGCCTCAGATCTGTGGATACAGCTCAGACCTGCTCTTAAGGTGGGATCAGGCCACTCTTCACATGCCACATGCGCACAGCAAGCCCACCGGACCCACCCTGGTTAGGAAGTTTACGGGGTTAGGGATAGTGTTGGGTTGCCGGCCCTCATTAGCATGCTTCGTTAACTAATTACAGCACCATTGTTCATCCGTGCAGGTCGACCCTGCTGGCTTCAGCCCAAACCAAGTGTCCTTCCCTCACTCACTGACATGCCAAGTCCCCTTTTGTCTCCTCTTGTGTTTATGGCTTTTTGTTTAGCCTATATTGATTGTGCTTCTATGATGTGGTGCCTGTGGTGTCTTTTTATTAATGTGGCTGTTTGCCTTTTGGTTGGCAAGTTGGCCAGTGTGTTCGGAAGAGGCAAATCATCATATAGCTGTTTGAGTCAGTGTTCCTGTTTGTTTGCATGTGTTTGTGTGACATTTGTGCTGCATTACGGGGACATTTATGTCAGGATATATGTATGCGTGCCTGGGAGGGTCGCTCAGGAGCCCCAGTTCCTCTGCGGGGCCCATCTGTTTTGCAGTCTTTGTCCTGTTAATTAATGAAATCAGAGGGGCTGCCTGCTGGGATGGCCCCGCTGCACTGCTACTTCTGGACATGCCCACTTTCTCATGGGCTGACTGTTTTCCAAATGAATACCTTCTCTCTCTTCCTGTGCTTTTTCTCATTCTCAACTTCTGTTTCTGCTGTATGTCTTCCTCTCCATCTATGTATTTGACATTCTTTCCTTTATATTATTTTTGTTTTCCAGTTTGTAGCACTGGTGGATGCTCAGCGCCAAGTGAGGTGACTATTTGTTGTAGATTAGTGTAGATTTTAAAAGCTAAACCACTAAAAAAAAATAAAATCATAATTTAGGCTCTGCTGTCACTTTGCTGCTTAGATTGAGCGGAGGTTGGATGTCATGAAGCAGGATGTTAGTCAGACCATTTCACGAACACTCGGTTGTAACTCTTCTCTGTCAGGCTCAGAACGGCAACTTTTTTCCCTTCCTGTTACGTTTTTTTTATTAGTATCTACAATTTCACAAGTCTGACTGCTTCTCGTCGTACATCAAGCCTCTGAAGAGTTATTTCTGAGTGTTGAAAACAGTGACCTGGCTACGTCTTTATTCCCCTCTTTTTGCTTTGTGGCCTGTCTGTCTTCCTTGAGGCTAATCTGCCACTCTGATAGATGCTTTAGTTTTCTTTTTTTTTTTTTTTTTTGCCTCCCTCAGAGAACAGCCAGATGTAGAAATTACATCTTATATGTGTTCTGTGTTTTTCTACTCAAGTGGAATGATTATTTTTAACAGCATGGCATGATTGTAGCTATAGTAGCATTATTACAGATGTTGCTTTAGGTCTAACCTAGTGTACTTGGTAACCATAGGGTGTTTGTTAGAGAGCCTGTGGTAGTATAAAAGCTTAGAGGTACTTGGTCAAATGGGAAGTATAATATATATATATATATATATATATATATATATATATATATATATATATATATATATATATATATATATATATATATATATACACACCTCTATATATATATATATATATATATAGACAGAGTTCTGAAAAATATGAGATTTTTGTTGCAAAATGTAGAGATGCATCAATCAGGCTTTTACTGGCATGATACTGATTTTCCAGCTTTCTTGGAGGTCTGGTTTGCCGATTTCTATTTAATTTCTTTTGAACCAGCTATATTAGAGTTTTTTTTATTATTTTTTTTTTTGGCAGACTGATGATTTTGTAAATCCCTGACGTGCCGATACTGTTTTATCTGACTCTCTTTAAGAACCAAAAGTAACAGCTAAATACTTTTTTCTACTTTCTGAACAAGTTAAAAAATTGTGCTTTCCTAACAATGCAATGTTTTTAGGGCAATAAAACAATGATGTTGAAAAACCAAGGTAACAGAGCTATTTCTCTTTGAGTCACTGAAAATACAAAAACAGTAAAAACCTCATGGTGATGGCACAATCTATCGATAATAAGGATGAAAGAATATCTCATTTAGTCCTATAGAAGACAAATTCACAAACTCAACTTCTTTTTCCACATTCTTTATGACGTAAAAGTGTGCAATGTCACAAGTTACTTATTTTCTTCCTACAAGTTAATTTAGAGTAGAAAAAGTAGATACTTCACTATGATATTTCCAACATGTAATAATCACAGCTTGCTCCATGATGTTATTGGGCTGGTAGTAACTGGACTTTAAATTCCTGCTATTTCCTTTGAAAATAGTCATACGTCTTGTGCTTACTTAATTTTATCTGTAAACAATGATACTGAAAAATGCTAACTTAGAGGTGTCTTTCTTTTGTATCGCTTTCCTCACTGAAGAGTGTTCACTTCAGCGTGAGCTGCTAGTTCTAAGGTATTGTGTATTTATTGAAAAAGACTGGATTTTTAGTTTCTGACTGGCTGATCTCTGACCATAGCCAAAATAAAAAATGCTGCAGGTAATTTGGTTGACATAGTAATTCAGAATCCGCTAAAAAAGAAAATTCCCAAATTATATGTCCCTAAACCTTGTTTCTTTTTATTTTACAGTTGACTAAAGCAAAGTATTTTTTTTTTTGCTAACGTGGATGCATATTAAAAAAAAGAGTTTTTAGCTTTGATATGTTTAATCAACAAGATTTTTTTCATTTTAAGTATCTGACATCTGAAGTCAAAATTGGCAGAGTGTGTTGGAATATGCTCTACATACAATGATTTCAGTCAGTAAAAAAAAAAAAAAGAATTGATTTCAAAGTTAATCCGGACATTTGACAAATAGCATACAGACACAATTATAAGAAATCACAAGATGATGCAAAACAAGTGTCATTTTTGCCTCTGTTTTTTTTTTTTTTTTTTTTTTTTTTTGTTCTATTATTTTGGTGACTTTAGTTTCGTGTCAAATCTGATTCAGCTTCTGTCAGCCCATGGTGCGTCTGTGTCTCTGCCTCTTAATGGCCTCAGGCAGCTTCACTTTTCTAGTCATGTCTGACCATTTACAAGCAGGTGGGCTGATTTCAACACCAGAGGCTTATAAGTCACTTCCAGGTCAGACAAGACCCATGAACATGCCTCCAACTTTGCGCTAAAAATAAATATATAAACATATTTGTCTTTTTGCATTTGTTTTATTCTGGTAATCTTTGTTTTTCGTTCTTTTTCTTATATTAAAAAGCTGGTTTTGCTGTGCAGGTGCTCTGTTCTGTGCAGTGCACTGATTAAGTATGAATAACAGGTTTTTCCGCATCCTGTTTAAGGACCAAAAGCAGTATCATATATTTCTAGCTCAGAGTCACCCAGATCTATAATGTTACATTTATCTCAGTTGCGACAGCTACTATAAGAACTGCTTTGTTGCCATTTTTTGTGACCTCACTCCGTTGTTGCGCTGCTGTTTGCCGTTTGTCGCCGTCGGCTGCTGTCACCTTCCTCTTTGTGCTCAGACCAGCTGGAGGTGACATGACTCTTCTCATCTTTGCGTCCCACTTCAAGGTGCAAAGTCCTTCTGCAATCCCTTTCAAGGGCGCTGCAGCTGCATCTTAGTTACACAGCGCTGTGCTCGCAGAGTGGTGGTAAATCTGAGGCACTTAAAGGCCCTCAAAGGATGTATTTGCCATCAGAAGTGAGCAATTATCACTGTAAAGAGATGAAAGGTTCTTTTTAAAAACATTGAATGAGGAACCTATTTAATAATGCGTATATTGTCCACATTATATTTAATTATTTTCAGCCATTTAACAGACTATAGTTGCCAATTGCAATTCAATACACCTAATAGCGACCATGTGAGACACAAGAGGCTTTGCTTCACAGATCCAATTATTGCAACATAGATGGAAACCCCTAAGACTATTATTTACTACAAGGTCCTGTGACCTAAAATCATCTCTCTCAGTTGGTCTGAGTGTGAATAACATAAGATTCCGCGCAAATATAAAATGCCAGGCTGGGCTTTGCATATTTAACATTATTAAAATGCCAGCACATTCAAAGCTCATTTATTTCTAATTTTATCTGCAACCTTGACCACTGCTGAGACATTCCAGCGGGGGGGGGACTCTGGATACAGTCAAATCTGACTAATCCAAAATGGTGGTTGTCAGGATTTGTGAGACTTAGAAAAAAAAAAAAACATCCATCTTAAATGTTTTCAGAATATGCTCATTTTAGATTTCAGACTGCTCCGCTTTGTCTAGTTTGTGGCTGAGACGGGTCCAGCTGTGTCTCAGCAGAAAATTCAGAGAAAGTATGAATTGTCGTCTCACTGACTAATTTGTTCCCGTTGACTGTTTGTGTGGCTGCTGGGTTTGGATTTGTGGGGGCTTGCATAAACAAGGGGCTACTATACATATTCACAGATTAGCATACGTTCTATTTCAGGACTTTAGTACTCCTTCCCAAGTAGTCAGATGTACGGACTTGTGTGCTGTGACTAATTCTGGTTTTATTTACCACTGCAAGAATTTGCTGCTGCTGATCAGAATATAGAGCAGAACCAGACTTGGTGACTTTGCTAAATAAATAAAAGATTTTGATGATGGGTGAGGTTAAAGCACTGACAAAATGCCACATTATAGTTTGCATTCCTTGTGTTATGTTAATACTGAGCTGTGAAGATTTATTTGCCACCATAAAGATTTCTTCTGTTTTTGCTTCTTTGCCACATTCAATGTATTCGATTATAAAACAAATTTTAATATCCAAGATAATGTGACTCAATAGAAAAAAAAAACTGTTTTACAATGAGGATTTCATTTTGGAAGTGAAAAAGCTATCTAAACCAAGCTGGTGCTGGAAGGAAAAGTAATCACCCTCTAAATCTAGTAACTGCTTGTGCCATCCTGGGCAACAATCGCTGTAGTCAAACATTCGTGATAAGAGGCAGTTAGCTTTTTTACATTGCTGTGGAGGAATTTTGCCCCACTCTTTTGTGCAGAACTGTTTTAATTTTTAAAGTGTTTTAATTCAGCCTGTTTAAGGTCATGTCACAGCATCTCAACTGAATTAAAAGCCAGGACTTTGACTAGGCCATTCTTGAACCTTCATTTGGCTTATTCTGAGGCATTCAGAGGTGGACTTGCAGGTGTGCTTCAGATCACTGCCCCTCTGCACAACTTTAGCCTAAGCAGAGCTGAGTCCTCTGCCCCAGACCAGCACGTGACCACCATGTTTAACTGTCGGTACGATGTTCTTTTTCTGAAATGCTTAGTCCACAGAATATTGTCCCGAAAGTCCTGGAAATCATCGAGATGTTTTTATTTATTTCTTATTTTTTGTGGTAAATGTGAGACGGGCTTTTGTATTCTTGTTTGTCCGCAGCAGTTTTTGTCTTACTTTTTCACACAGGACCAGATAGGTTTGGTTTAATGTACGTTGATGGTTTTTGTCTTGGATTGGATTGTACTTCTTAATGCAGCTTCTGGTATCCGTTATTCGTTTTGACATTTTGTTATTGAGTTGGATGAGCTGTAACTCAGTGGGAGGCAGATCTTTAAAGGGTATAATTAAGCCTAAACGTAAATAAAAAGCCCAATAAAATATAAACAGCAAACTCAGGAGGGGAAGGGTTATCACTTCAGTGCTTTATGTTGTATTTTAAAATAATCTATCAATCTTTTATGTCTGCTCCACCAGCTTTTATAACTGGGTTTAAATCTTTCCCCTGCAGATCGACCCAAAGGTGGCGTTTCCCCGCAGGGCTCAGCCTAAGGTGAGTAACCACCCCCAGCAAGGTGATGATGTCATATATCACCCTAATCCCTAAATCCTGGTTGGCTAGGATAGGAGTCAGGCACGTGACCACAAAAAAGCTGCAATTCACTTGTTCAGCCTGACACCGTGACCCCGTTTTCTGCTCCTTGACCCCTGTCCTGCCTCCTGAAATGACACAGACACATTTTACTTCCTGCTTCCGCGTGAATAAATGTTGAACAACATTTCTTACATGAACTGATGCAGATTTAAGCACACATTAAACTTGTATAATTAGCGAAGAATGCTTAAAAACATTGTTTCATTAAATTTACATCTGCTAACATAAAGTCTCTATGTCTCATGAAGGATATCTTCTTGTTCTGATTGTGTTTCTAGCTTGTGACCAGGACAAAGAAGATCTTCGTTGGGGGGCTTTCAGTCAATACAACCATTGAAGATGTGAAGCAGTACTTTGATCAGTTTGGAAAGGTGAGCTTTTACAAACCTGCTGTTTTCTAATGCTGCGTGTTCAAGCCACACTTGGTGCCTCAGCCTGGTGTTATCCTTCACAGAGACAAACATCTGAATAGAATTGTAGATGGTTTTTTTTCATACCACTGCATTCACTGTTACATTTTTTTGGAGCTTTTCTTCATTGTTAGTGTTCCATCAGTTATTTGCGCAAAATGAGGTGGGCATATGCAGTCACTGTCTAACTTCTGCGCTTAATCTGCAAGTACGTTGAAGAGGCTAGAGTAACACATTTGCATAAACTTGCATGCAAGGGCTGTATGCAGAGAAGTATGAAGAAGGCTGTCCTGATTAGGACTAAAATTAGTCCTGCAATTTGTCTTACGCACTTGTTTTTCAAAGTTGTCAGCCTGAAAGTTATGTAACTTGTGAAATTGGAATCAGTTGGGTAGATATTATATTTATAACATTATCTTTGATTTTTTTTTTTTTTAAACCCTACAACGTTGCAATGTCCTTGAATGAGACTTGAATGTAAAAAAAAAAAAAAAAAAAAAATGTAATTTATATGATCAAATAAACTGAAATACAAATGTGATATTTCTTGTGGAGATTACAAAATTCAATCAGTGGACCGCTAATAAACAGATCTAAAATTTGTTAATTACATTAATATGTTTTCACAATTTTTTTGCTTCAGCTCCCAAAGAATATCTGTTTTTTATATGTAATAGCATTGGAATAGTTTACAGTGAAGCACAAGTTTAAGTTATATTCTGGCTCATTAGAAACTCATTTTTTGCAGATACTCATTTTACAAATTATGTTTTTTCTCTCTTTTTGATAAACTAGCCGTTAGCTAGATTAGCTAACTGGGCAACTCAGAGTCAGCTATATTTGAACTATTCAACTTGAAGCTATTAATTATTTAAGGTTGAAGGCTTAAGATAAATTCTCTAGTCATTATTTTTGTTTCTTACTCCTAACTTTTCATTCAGTTTTTTTTCTTTCCTGCTTGTTACTTATGTTTTTACGCTCTTATTTCAAAGCTGAGGTGTTATGGTGCTGTAGATGACTCATGGCGCTCATTTAAACAAGTAAATCAGTTTTTACATGTTGTTTAATCAAGTTGCCCTAGGTAGACTGCAGGCTTTCAGTGTACCCTCACAGATGTGCAGGTTCACCCTACAGAAGAACAGGTGCCTCTGGGCAATGTCAGATATCTGCTAACCTTTTTCTGCTCCAGACTGTTTTCTTTGGAAAATTAGGAGAGAAAACTGATAAAGATGACTAACACTAAAACTGACTGCCTTCATTGGTGGTTTTGCTAATCTAACTCTTTCTTAACTCAAAGTGTTCCTTTGCCTCCTTTGTTTGCTGTTTTGCTCATTTCCAATCAAATGGCCAGGTTTTTTCAGCCTCAGCGTTTGTCCTTCTGTAGCTGCTTTGAATGAAATTTGGTCAAAGCAGCCCATGCTGTGGAGACAGATGAGTGGCCGGGGGAGAGGGAGGAAGGAGGAAGAGAGCAGGAGGGAAATAGAAGAGAGAGATGGCAGGGGACTGAAAGGAAAGAAGTAGCCCCCCATGGAGACAGAGGGAGGGGATCTCAGGGAAGGTTGAAGGGCAGAAAAAAGGGAGGGACGCTGAGATGCTGAGGAGCATAAGTGACTGTTAAAGAGCCAAAACACCACTCACGAATGGGACAAAAATACATGAAATCTAGTCTTAATGCATTACATTTTGAGTTACGCTGAGTTATATTAACTTATCAAAAGCAAAAGCTGTACCATCCTCCTTCTTCTCTCTCAAAATCAGTACCTCAGACACCATCCCGTTCCACATAAACAGCCCCTGCTCCTGCCCCTCTCTGCTTGTTGCTGTGGTGACCTGCCTTCGCCCATTGTCCCACTGTAATCCAGTGTATATTTTTGCCACCCCCCCACCTTCCAAAAAAAGAGTTAGAAGTATGTATTTGCATGAATGGAAAGATGTGTGTGTGCGTGCATTAAAGTGTGACAGTGTCATCGTCATGGCTGCAGAGGGAGGCGAGCTTGCATACATTTGTGGAAACAGACAGACAGTGGGGCTCACAGGCACTGATCCAGTTGTCACAAACATTAAGTGTGCGCCTGTGCTGCTGTCGGTGAGCAGGACAGTCTGAAAATGAGCACCGCTTTAGGTTGTTGGACTAATGGGTTGGAAGAAATTAACAGCGTGAAGCTCCTTCTGTCTTGTGTCTGGCTGGGCTTTTTCTATCTCTCTCTCTCTGTTGGCCTCTGACTCATGCCTGCGCTATTACCATATTTCAGGTGCTGGTTCAAATTTAAACGCCTTAATTATTAGTCGTGGATGCAGATTCCTCGTGTGACCATCACACCCGTTCAGGTAGGCCGTGCTGACATGGATGGGCTTTTCTAAAATGGCAGTTTGCGGCTGTGTGCTGAATCAGTTCTCCTCGGTGATTACACACACTCATATCTAAGACAACACTCCCTCCGCAGGACGAGGGAATATTTGGACTGTTTGGACACGTGAGACCAAAGCTGTATCATGGATAGCGGCAATCCCACAGTGCTTTCCCACTGAGCAGGAGGTATTTCTTGTTTATTATCTGAGCCTGGCTACAAGGTGCAGGTTTAGATGTTACACCGCCCAGTGTCCTGTTTATTTTTTTATACTGTGGCTCCGCCTCTCAAGAAAAACACAGAATGCGCTATGCATTTTATGCAACTCTTTGATTCTCGCCGGGATTTATTATTTTTTTTCAGCAATACATCTCAAAGCAAACTTCGTACGACTAGTTGGTACTGTCGACCTTTTAGGCGTTTTTGACCAAACTGAGGAGTCAGAGGTGTTTGTTTATGCAGGTTTTCTAACTGAACAAATTTGAGCTTCTGTTGGTGAATATTTCCAGGCCAATAAGACTGCAGCAAGCATGTTTGTTTGAGAAATACATCTGAATCCTGAGGTGGAGGTCTTATAATCCTCCTCAGCCAAGAACAGTCGTCTTCTTTTTGGCTGAGACTAAAAATAGAACTTATCGACATTCCAGATGTGTTTTAAACTGGTATTACCTGTATTAACTGTTAGACCATTTTTTAATTAGACCCTTTGTTCACTTAGCCAGTTCTGTTAAAGCCAGGGAATCCCTGTTTTTATACCTCCTTAGCCTGCCTCCCCACTCTGCATACCTGAAACTAGGCTACCTGACAAGGAAAACTGATTTAAACCTCAAATCCCTCCATCCAGCTTTTTTCCTGCTGCAGCAAAATGAGTGGATATGTTAGAACGTCAACCAAAGAAAGAAGTGGATAAGATGGAAAATGTAACGTGGTCGTAGCAGACGGAGGAAAAAAGTTGGAACTCCACTCACCCATGTGAGCTGGCGATTAGAAGGCTTGACTGAACACTTTGTCTGCTGGCCTGTTTAGAAAGAGATGGCCGGAGAGCCAGAGCGAAAACCAAAGAGGGAGATGTGAAGAGACAGCGGGGGGAAAAAAATGTGAATGCCACCTTTCATAATCTCTCAGAAAAGTTTAATGGACTTGTCAGCAAACACTTGTTCTTTGGACAATAGCCGTACGCTTCAATAGAAATGGAGTATTTTTAAGCCTGGGCTCGAAAGGCTGCTCAGGATCTCGGTTGACCCTTGTTTCTGTACGTCTGAGAAGCCAGAACATAGGAATATGACTTTAACTTTTCTTCTATCCAGAATAACTGGTGACTGGGCTGCTGCTGTACCAATCTCAGACTCCCACTGCTATGCAATCAGATTGTTTTACAGCACCCTGGGAAGAGGACATCGTGAGAGAAACTTTCTTATTGGTTTCGGGAGTATTCAGCTCTCGCACACATGATTGAGTGGTTTACATGCCTGCAGACCTTTACCTGAAGCACAAGCATTTTTATACTTTAGAATATCTTTATTTTTATTTATATAAACAGCAAAGCCCTGAAACTTGATGTTTCTTTGCCATATCTTCATACATGCTGCTAATGTTACTGCAAGATTAGCTGTGCTAGAGATGCAGACATAATTTTGAGGCTTTATTCTAGCATTTGTTTTTTGAAAAGCTTTGACCCACTGATACCTTTTGTCGTTGACTTTGATTTCTCTTTAAGGTGTATAGTATACGAAGATATAGAAACAAGAAGGCATAAGAACAGTGTTTGTTTTGGAAATATTTAGAGCTCACACATGATTTAGAGATTATATGACTGCAACTTTTTACTTAAAGCACATTAGGAATTTTGTGCATTATTATATATTTATTTTTATACATGACAAACAGCAAAGCCTCAATGTCTGGCATTTGTTAGCCATCTCTTTTAGAATAGATAGCACTAATACTAGCTGCAAGATTAGCTGTGCTTGCGCCAATTTGAATTGGAAGTGGCTAATTTCCAGACTGACCTGCTATGTCAGTTTTAGCTGATTTTGATTTCTCTGTAAGCGCTATAATGTAGGAAGATAGCACAGATATCTAGAACTTGCACACATGATCGAATGGTTTACTTGGCTGCAGACATTCAGCTGAAGCAAATTAACATTTTTGTACATCAGATTACTCTTATTTTTATGTATGTCTTATAAATAAACAGCACACTAAAATTAGGTAAGCTTAGCTGTTTTAGAATGGATATTGCTGCTGACTTAAAGACTATCTGTGCTTGTAACTAGAGATAGACTGATCATAATTTTGTTGCTGGTTTTTAATTCCCAATTTTTGTAAAGTTTTGACGTCTCCATTTGCTATAAAACAGTGTTTTACTATTATAAAGGAAAAATGATTTCAAAGTTGTAATTTTAGACTGGCTTTAAGATATTACATTAGCAGTTAGCCAAGTACAGATTACAAAAACAATTTCTGTATTTATATTGTTGAGAACAGAGATACTTTTAAGACTTAAACGGCTGCCAATATTTCTAGATTTAGGAGGTTCCATGACAGAGAGATATTAATGCACCATATATCATAGATTTATTGTAATTGCAGCATCACTGTACACAATATCACCATTGGAAAGAACTGCTTGGTCTGCAAAAATAATTCCAAAGTGCTAAAATTAATGTTTTAGGCGGCCATTACAATGCTTTGGCTTAGTCATTAAGAAATTGCAACTGTGTTCTTTCATTATGCAAGTTTTCAATAAAACCAGATTGTTGGGATTAAAATAATGAATATTTTTCAGTATATGGATTGACTTTTTACTATCTGTGGTCTATGTTTGCAATAAACCCCAAAAAGAAAACATGTACACTGGTTAGTTAAGGATTATCTTATTTAGTGCTAATCACATAACTGTGATATCCACCGACATTACATGTTTTCCTGATGTCTTAAAGTTCTGGTTAAAAGCTGAAAAGGATGAAACAGAGTATGATTGCAGTCCTCCATTCAACCTTCCAGATATCTTTTGAAAATCTTGCTCTCTCTGTCTTTCTGAGCTGCAGATATTCCTCAGCATGTCACAAAAAGTTTTCTTTCCAATACCTTCTTACTTCTCTGTGCTTCCTCTGAGTTTATTTCAAACAATTTTAAGCACCTTACCCATACTGAAAATGGCTAGCATGGAGTCTTATTCCCTACGTGAGAGCTTCCACACTAAAGAGTATTTGTTGCAGAGGGACCTGGTTCACTGATTTACTCCCCCCTTATTTTTGAATTTCTGATGAGCTAACTCTACCCAAATTTATTTATAAAACACAGAATGAAAAAAAAAAATTTAAAACATAACTGGATTAAAATTAAAGGGATGAACCTGCTTGTGAGTTTTACACATATACAGTCATAGCCGATCATTAGCATGTTAGCATGCAGCTGTCTACGTAGCATCCCCACAGCTCTCTGCTGTGTCATTGAGTTTGGACAACCGGAAGGGCGGAAGACATGAGAGATGAGAGTGGGGGGAGGATAAAAACTGAATGAAGGACAGAGATAGAGATTGGGAGGAGCTCTGTATGTGTGTGTGTGTGTGTGAGATGAAGTTATACGTTGACAGAACACAGTCAGGAAGGTTGTTGGAGCAACCTTGATTTTGTGTGTGCTCATCCACCTGAAAGCAAGCGTATCTTGTTTTTCATGTGAGATAAGTGTCTGAAATTGGACGGCTGGATCATCCAGAGGCCTCTGCTGCTCGTGTTACAGTGGTTTGAGTTTCACCTGATGATGACAAATGGAAATAGCTGTGTGGTCACATTCGGCACGTGTTCGGGCTGCACCGCAGATTCGAAGAACTAAAAGTTTGGGTTCCCTCATTTGTTTGGCTTCTCTGTGTTCCTCCTCCTTATGCTGTCGGAGCCCGAGCAGAAGCTGCAAACTTTACTGCCGGTGAAGGACAAGGGAGGGAGGGAGGGAGGAAAGGAGGAGGTGGGGGAGGAGGAGGTGGAATATGAATAGGGCAATGGAGTGAGTGCAAAAACGAAAGAGAGGAGGGAGAATAAAAGAGGAGCGTGCTGACAAAGACCCTGAATCACTTTGTTTTGGATTTTAAAATTCACAATCTTCTCTAACAGAATTTCCACCCTTCATCCCAACTTTATCTTCGGCTGATTTTTTGAAACCATCCCTTTATTTTGCTCCTTCTTTCACATTCGGTCACTCTTGTTTTCTACCCCCTTACTCTCCATCCTATTCAATGAAATGAGTTGTGTGCTAGAAGGGAGGGATGAGGGGGGTGCAAGTTCTTCTAATTGAAATTCTTTACAGAGTCTCCATGGGAATAGTAAACTTTGCAGGGAGGGAAAAAAGACAGTGCGGGCGAACAAACGAAAGGAAAAGAACGAGCTGGGAGAGAGCTGGACAAAGTTTATAAGAAGTGAAGTGAAAGAAAGAAGAACAGGGAAGAGCTTCCTCCAACTCTTCCTGATTTAACTGATAGTTTCTCATTTTATTTTTTCTTGCTGTATTTCTTCATCAGTCTACCCCTTCAGTCGCCTCCTTTGTCACCTGTCAGGCCCCGTCCTTTGTCCCCGTCCACCCTCTCCATCTGTTTTCTCTTCTTACTCTAATGCTGAGGAGGGACAATGGCACCCCATGCTGGGTAATGATGTGTGAGTGTTACTATGTCCAAGCTCATGTCTTCTCTGCTTTGTTTCCTCAGGTCGATGATGCTATGCTTATGTTTGACAAAACAACCAACAGACACAGAGGTAACAGTTAACAGCACACACAGACAAACACCTTGTGTAAATATGTGTTGACATCATGAAATGGGTCCCTGGAAATGAAAGGAGAAGCAGTGTGATAGAGTCATTAGGTGAACCGCTGCAAAACAGGCTGCGTTTTTCCTCCAATCACATCATTTTGTCTTTCCTCCGCTCTTGCCTCCCCTCCTGCTCCATTTATCTCTGTCCGCTCTGTGGGTGAGGGCAGGGCCTGCTGAGGGTCGCCATACAGAGTCAAGATGGCCACGGGCGATGATGTAACTTAACGAGACAAGCGAGGAGATGAAGGCAAAGGGGGGCAGAAGAAAAAGAAGAGCAGCGAAACTGATGATCATCTGGGATCAGTTCTTAAGAAACCACACCCACTCTCCCCCCTTCTCTATTATTCTTATTTCTGATTGACAACCATTGCATACAAAGGTCACCTCCCATTTCTGCTCTTTGTGTTATGAAGATGAATGCAGGGCAAAATGTTGATTTAATCACTTTTTTATGTTAGAAGAGGAGCAGCCAATAATTTCTTTCTATATTTATGTCTGCCTTTTTTAGGTTTCGGTTTTGTCACTTTTGAAAATGAAGATGTGGTTGAGAAAGTTTGTGAGATCCATTTCCACGAGATCAACAACAAAATGGTACGCAACTGAGAATTATTACCACAAAGAAAATATATATAATCTTAGCTAATGGGTTAATTTAAAACTGATAGGCAGAAGTTTGTTCTGGTGCTCCTAAAATAACCAAACATATGGAATACATGTTTTATAATGTTATCAATAACATTTAATTGTTATTTTGACTTACATGCATATAATCACAATTATATAATAGAGACTTGCTAAATTTCCTGCAGCGTAGTTTTCAAGTGTTTATTGTGCAGAATATTACATGTATTGATATCCTGCCTATATTGGCTGGTTAATTATACATGCAATTCCGCTTCGTTAAAGCCTGCAATCTGCACGTCGCTCATAGGTTGCTAACTGCAGATTTAAAATACCGTTACTTTAATTAGAGTGATTAGTGGAGATCCTTTTTTTCCGGTGCTCTTAGTTTTTTTTTTTTTCCGATAACAATTATTTCCAAGCAGCCAAATTTATTTTTGTTGTGAGTGGGTGGAAATAATTGTAGCTTTCTTCCAGTCTGCTGACCAGCAGTGTGCAGCAACAAGTGGGGAGGTTCACTTTGGCACTTTCTTTGGCATCTTATACACAGACTTTAATGTTTAGCAGGATGGAAAATGGAAGCAGTTTTACAACCGTAACTACTTAAAGCCTTGTTTTACCTTAATACTGGTAACCAGTACGTGCCTATATAAAAGGAATCATGCTTACAAACTTATTTATGAGCAGTTGTGACGTTTTTAATAAACACATTAATCTTTACTTTGGTTTAGGTGGAGTGTAAGAAAGCCCAGCCCAAAGAAGTAATGACACCGACAGGCTCCGCCAGAGGCCGCTCCAGAGTGATGCCTTATGGGATGGACACATTCATGCTGGGCATTGGCATGTTAGGTAGGATCCAAAACTAAAAATGGAGAAATGAACAAATGTAACTTGACATAACTGAAGAGTTTTTGGGGTGAAGTTTTGAAAGTGGCTACATTTTTGTAAATATTTGCCTCAAAACTTGCAAAAATTTTAAACCTGCAAATATTCTGGAATAGCTCCTTCATCCTAACCCTACTAAGATTATATTGCGATGTTAGGTTTGGTGCTCCTAAAGTTGAAAAATTATTGAAAAAATATGTTTTAAAGCTGAACGCTGAAGCATATGCTAACTTGAGCATCGGTAGTGGCTAAGGGTTAGCCAGTATTCTGACAATGTTTACAAATCCATTTTACGTTGTCTATAACTCTTGTAGACTTTGGGCTTGACATGATCAAATCAGTCCAGATTCAGAAAAAAGGGCTGAAAAGGCCCTTCATATTCGCGGTGATTGGAAGCTCAGACTTGACTTCTGTGTAAAGTTTAGCGTCATTAGCGGCCAACGGTTAGTTAGCCAGACCCTGTATCTTGTCTGTTGATTAAGAATTAGAGATGGTCAAATGTAGTCCAGGCTCATTAAAAACTGTGAAATAGTGCTTCATTTAATTTCCTGTTAGGAAATTGACGCATATGCCCATGTTAGCACCATAGCAGATAATGGTTTGCTTGTTTCTGTATTCTCACAGTGCTCATAATTTTTTCTCTGTATTTTATTAGAACTAAAGTTGCAACAATGCACTCCAGACTAATTAAAAAAAACTGAAATGGTACCTTATTTTAACACCGATACGAAATTTCTCAAGATGCTAATTGTAGCGCTTTTGGCTTAATGGTAAGCAACTCATGGTATTCTCTCAGGGCTTACAAATTGTTGCCATCTTATTTGTCGCTCTTTTTTCCTGACACAAACAATTTAAAAGCAGTGCAGCTTCTGCAGTGTTGGCCAGCCTGACATTAACATGATCAATTTTATCTATTAGTCAACTTTCAATATAACAGGGTAAATCAAGCACCCATTTCTTTACTTAAAAATAAGAGTCTCAAGAATATATATAGGACAGGTTGTCAGGCCAAAAGCAGACATTTTCATATCTGGAGTTTCTAATGATCTGCTTTACAAAACAAAGCCTCATATCTTATTACACCTCTAATAGACACACTCTTCAGCTACAATAATGACTAAATACTTATTAAAGATAAAAGTACATTTAAGGATGGCTTAGTCTAATATCATATATGATTTACTTTGGACTAAAGAAATACCCTTCCTTATTTATTTTTATTCTGCAGAGCCTTCATGAACAGACTGTCTCAGAAAAAAATGGCCAGTTTTTCATGAATCAACATGTTCCCTTTGGTGTTATTGATGTTTTATCTATGATGAACGCCAAACATAGAAGTCAGAGTGAAGGGATTTTATTGGAAGAAAATAGCATTTGAAGATATTTTCATTGAGAAAAAGCAAGACCTCCTCTTTGTGTGGCTGTATTACTCCCCCTACTGGCCATTTGAGACAATTCTGTGATTAGTAAAAACTTATCTCGTAATCTCTCTGATTAATCTTTGAAGATCATAGGTATTTAAGTGATTCACAAAGCCATTTGTCATCACAGCATTTTTTAGATGACCTGGAGGTTCACTCTAAACTCACAATATTTAAAATGAGAATACGTAAATGAGAAAAATTTGACAAAAGTCTGAATGATGCATTTGTTGTTAGGGTCACTGTGTAAGTATTTGTTAAGGGTTTATGATAGTTTATTTTATATTGGCAATCCTATGAAGTTAATAACATTTGTGTACAACATACGTTGTCAGTGGGACATTTTCTGGTTTAAACCTTAATGTTTTTACATGAGCGATTAACCAAGCAGATTATTTTCTCTGCTTTTGACAGGCTACCCAGGTTTTCAGACTACTACCTACACCAGCCGCAGTTACTCTGGAATAGCACCTGGATACACTTACCAATTCCCAGGTAGATTTGTTTTAAATGTCTAACACACCTGGATCACTGTGGCTCTTCAGGCAAGAAGATTTCTAAAAGCATACAGCAAACGTTGATGAACAACAGCAGCCATGTTTTCCTCTCTGGCTTTTGTGTGTGCATATACATTCCTGACCAAATCTGGCATAAGAGTGACTTGTCTTGTTGGGCCAAAGCTTCACTTTTTTCTTTCTAAGTTTAATTATGAGTTGTTAATATTTTCTGTTTCTTCTTTTCTCTTTGATGATTCTGTTTATTTGATCTGCTTATGTAACTCCCTTTCATTTCTGGCTCCTCCTTTTCCTTTTGCTCCTGACTTCCTGCCGTCCTTAAAGGAGTTTTTCTATTTTCTGTACTTGTGCCTTCATCTTGCTGTTTTGTGTGTCTGTGGCTTTGTAGTTTGGCTGGTGGATAGTGACTGTATTTACAAAGCGCTCTCTCTTGACCTTCTCTGTTTCTAGAATTCCACTTAGAGCGGACCCCCCTTCTGACATCAACCCACCCCCCTGAACTGGCAGGTCAGTGGCTCGTTTCTCTTCTAAAGGCCAAAGGAGTGGAAAAAAAAAAACATTTAACAGCAAAACATCAAACCAAACTGTTTGTACTTAAGAGTCTTTGGATCTAAATACAGATTAAAAACATCATTGAACCCTTTTCAGTAGGAAAAGGTAGTGCTGGCTTCAGTTGTAGTAGTTTTAAATAGAGATGCACCAATCAGAGATTTCTAACCACCAGTTTTTGTAAAGCTTTGACCTGCAGGAACCAATTTTGCCAGATTTTGATTTCTCATTAATAACCATAATTAACGATATTCAGAATATTTCTTGCAAGCCATCCTCATTAATTACTTATATTAGGAGCAAAGGATGACGTCACACTGTGTGTGTGAGAAAAACAGTTGCTGTAAAACAGCATTTTCCTATTTTAAAACAAAGACAAAGTGATTTTAAATTTACTTTTTAAGCTGTTTTAAGAGATGGGCTGTTAGCATGATAAGTGTGTTAGCATTAATAACTACTAGCAGCAGTCTCAGTATTTCCTGGAGCCATGGTTCTCGAATTGTGGCACGAGTCACACTGGTGGTACATGGGCTGCCTTTATTGGTACTGCGAAGAAATATTGGTCATATATTATTAATTTGTTTGGAAGGCAAATTAATAATGTATTTCTCGGTATTTTGCACTTTCAAACACTGTAGCAGTACACATTGTACTGTTTGTTAATAATGTGAGATACAAATATTCACAAGTGTAAATGAAAGAACTTTTCTTTTTCAGAGTTTTATATGCTAGGGAGCCATGTTGGATTTTAAGGTTGGGGCTGACATTTACTGATTTACTGAAAATGGTTATTAAAAAGATAATCACGGTCCCAAAAAATGTACACCCTTCCCTTAACTCTTTTTCCTTGTTTCCACTGAGCGGTACAGCACAGGTCAATGCAGTTTCGTATGCTATTTTATGTTTCCATTGTAAAAGCAGCCCATACAGCCGACCCGTACTGCACCATTCCTGGGACCCCTTCAGTTCATCTCTTCAGTTCATCATGTTTGCCGTCGCACTAGTATGATGCAACTTCAGGCATTTGGGTTTAACCACTCCTGCACAGTTAGAGTCCAACTGGAGGTGCAAACGTTCTCCTGAATATGCCAGACCATAAGATAGCGTACCAAACCGCACCGACCCGTGCCATACCGCTCAGTGGGAACGAGGCAAGATCTGAGATTTCCAAAATGCTGCCAACATTGTTACATTTAGTTTTCCTGGTATTTGCAAAAGTCAGTTCCAGGTCAGTTTGCTCCATCGACAGTTTGGCAAAACATCCCCATTGTGGGTATAAATTGGTGTCTTGTGGCAGACAGCTCTTTTTGTGTCTGAAAAAATTGGGGACAAAACAACCTAAACTGCAAAGGTTTAAAGTGGTCAAGGAGCAAAATGACCAAAATCTAGCACTTTGATGTAGCAGCCCAAGTCAGAGGTCTGCAACCATGTAGAAGCAAAGAGCCATTTTTGCCCTTGCTTCTAATAAATAAATTTCTCTTGAGCTGTAAAACACTCTGAAAAATGACCAAGCCTGACATATAATTATTACATTAAATATATGTGTTTTACTATTAAATTAAAGAACCAGTTGAAATTCTATTTTGGGATTTTAGAACAGTGAAAATTTTACTTTTACAACAAACAGATCCACCAGACTTCTACAAAGCACCTGCCTCAAGCTGTTAAAATGCTGAAATGCGGCTCTCGCATTATATAAAAATTATTTTAGTTATCCATGTGTGTTTATCATTACAATGTAGTTTTTATTTTAACATCAAAATCACTTTAAATGGATTTGATCAAAATAAAATAAACTAATTTTATTGAACTGAAAATTCCATGTTTATAGAAAATATCTTTTTCCATTAATCTCATTTTGTTGTTTCTATGCAGATATTAAATCAGAAATTATAGTAGTTACGAAGCACGAGTATACAGAGAGGAAGGCAGCCACCGTGGAAGATTTTACTGTTTAGTTTTTGTAAATATTTTTACTTGGATGTAAAAATGTAAAAATGTAAAAATTAGTCATCAGACTAATCCAATTTGAGCCTGGAAAAGTAGGGAAA
Organism: Anableps anableps; assembly: GCA_014839685.1. Lineage (NCBI taxonomy): Eukaryota > Metazoa > Chordata > Actinopteri > Cyprinodontiformes > Anablepidae > Anableps > Anableps anableps. The sequence continues at coordinate 27,988,162 of CM026069.1, forward strand.
ATTTGAACTGAAAATGTGTTGGCTGACCTCTTGGCTTTTGGTGTGAAATTGATTTGTAGAGAGAAAAATGTCCTTCCACTCTTGGTTAGGAATGCATGACATATTGGCATTAAGACCAATATCATCTGATGTTAGTCAATTACTAACATATCGGTATTAGTCTGATAAGTAAAAGTGGGTCGAATGTCAGTTGTCAGCCATTGCAGCAGAACTAATATCAGATATTGATCTTGGCCCAGATTTTCAAATCAGTGCATCCCCTCTCTTTGGCTATCCTAATGAACAGAGTGATGCTTCGCACTTGGTTGATTCATGGTTGGTCAGAGTGTTGGCTAGGGATGGGAATCAAGAACCGGTTCTTGTAGTTCAGTTCCTTGGAATCGTGAACCTGCCTGCTTAACGATTCCACATGTCGGTTCTAATAACGTGTGACGTATTTGCGAGATGACGTACTGTACACGCTCCGTATTTTGATTTGGAACATATCTGAGATGGCGTTGTGGCTAAAGTGCTCCAGTATGATTACATTTCACAGACGATACTAGGGCCTGTTGCAACATGTCCAGAGCTTTAATCACAACATATCTCAAACATCCTCAAACAGCTGACCACACAGCATGCGACTGATTTGCATGAATGTAAAGTGTTTGATACGTTGCTTAGTGACGGTGGTGACTCTCAAGGGGGGGAGCTTCAAGCACAGCCTCTCCTGCCATGAATGTCCCAGGTAACGTTCAACTCCTCAACGTCCAAGTTATTGTATTAATGTTAGCGCCATGCTGTATGAATAATATCCATCTCATATTACCATTTGCAGTCATGTTCAATAAATTAGAATATGGGCTCTGATGAGGCTCGTTTGTCAGATTAAAAGTACTTTTTGAAAATAACCCTTAGGCAGGTAATACACACATTTTTCATTAAACTCACATTTCTGCAGTAAGAATGTTTCTATTTTGTTGGTTTGATGTGCTATTCTAATCTTAAATGTCATGTTTTTATTAGCTATAAGTAATAAATCAACATCACAAATAACACAAATAAAAGCTTTAAAACATGTATGTGTGGAATTAATCTAGGTAAATCAAATTCAATTCAATTCAAATATACTTTATTTATCCAAAAGGGAAATGAGATGTTGTTACAACTCATTTAATTGAGTTATTATAGCTTGTGATGGCTGTGGGCAGGAAAGATCTCCTATAGCGGTCTGTTTTACAACAAATTTTAAAAAGCCTCTGACTGAAGACACTCTGTTTTCCAATGACAGGCTCATGAAGAGGATGGTTGGGGTTGTCCATAATTTTCTTGATTTTATGCAAAATCCTTCTTTGCATCATCATCTCCAGAGGTTCCACAGTCGTCCCCAGAACAGAACCAGTCTTCTTTATCAGGTTATTGAGCCTTTTTAGGTCCCTGGTTCTGATGTTGCTGCCCCAACAGATGATGGCTGAGGAGATGACACTCTCAACAACAGACTTATAGAAGATCTGCAACATCTTGCTGCAAACCTTGAAGGATCTTAGCTTTCTCAAGAAGTACAGTCTGCTCTGTCCCTTCTTGTAGACAGCTTCACTGTTGAGTCTCCAGTCAAGTCTGTTGTCGAGATGAACACTAAGGTATTTATATTCCTCAACCACCTCTGCTTCTTCTTCCATGATGGAAATAGGGTTTGATTTCTCCTGAAATCTACAATCAACTCCTTTGTTTTGTTCACATTCAAGATGATTGTTTCCACACCATGACACAAAGTGATCCACCAGCTCTCTGTACTCAGCTTCTTGTCCATCTCTGATCCATCCAACAACTGCAGAGTCATCTGAGTATTTCTATAGATGACAGGAGTCTGACTTGTGCTGGAAGTCTGAAGTGTACAGAGTGAAAAGGAATGGTGAGAGTACAGTCCCCTGTGGTGCTCCTGTGCTGCTGACCACCTGGTTAGACACACAGTCCTTCAGTCTCACAAACTGTGGTCTGTTTGTCAAGTAGTCATTGATCCAGGTGATTGTTGAGGCCTCCACCTGTGTCTTCTGGAGTTTCTGACGAAGCAGATCAGGCTGAATTGTGTTAAATGCACTGGAGAAATCAAAGAACATGATCCTCACAGTGCTGCCTGCTTTGCCCAGGTGACAGTGGGTTTGTTGAAGCAGGTGTTTAATGGCATCTTCAACTCCAACTCCACGGCGATAAGCAAACTGCAGGGGGTGTTGATATGTGCTGGTTTGCTTACTCAGGTGGGCCAACAGGAGTCTCTCCAGGACCTTCATTATGAGGAATGTCTGGGCAACAGGTCTGCAGTTGTGTTTAACTTGTAAGCTGAGTTCATTAATGTTCTACTTTATTGAATATGACTATTGTTGACTAGGACAGCCAGAGTGATGCTGGCTGTCGCATCACTTTTAGCTACCTCTTTCATCGAGGCAGGGAAGAGTAAAATGACAGAGGCGAAAGTAAATAATAAATAACATCTGAGAGGGTGTTTTCCACAGCTGGAGATACCTTAAGTCTTGAAAGATCCTTCCTGAAAAGACAAGCATGCAGATTTGTCTGCACAAAAATTGTTGATGTGCAAAAAGTTGCATTTCATGTTAAAATGTTTATATGACAGAGCGATTCTTTTTTTTTTTTTTTTTTTTTTTTTAAAGCCAGCTTTAATTTTGTTTGAATCGAATGCAACATGATGCATATTTTGAATTAAAGAGTTTATTTTCTAACTCAGTGAGAATCAGTAAGAGAATTGATAAGGAATCAAATCGATAAGTGAGATTGATAATGGAATCGGTACTGCTAAATTCCTATCAGTTCTCATCCGTAGCGATGGCTGCTCTGGTATTTATAACTCTTAAAAGCTCTGCTGTCAATTTGGTTCCATTTAGGATCAGCTGAATCCTGTATGACTAAGAAGCTATCATTAGGATGAACGTCTGGCAGCGTTACACCAGCCGCTGAACACACTGCCTACTTTTACAGGGGCTTACAAAACCTTTAATCAACGTCCAGTTCTTTTTACATTTTGTCACTTTTTAACCATGAACTTAAATGGTACTGGTATTTCAAATTTGATGTGATCGACCAAGAAAGTTACTCATTATTTTTTATGCAAAACCCTTAGTATTTTGGAAATACAACACTAAACATCACCCCAAACGCATCGCCTGTTCAAGGAGTGATTTTTTTTTTTTTTTTTTTTACAAGGCTCAGTAGTTGATTTGTTGAATAAATGAGGTCAGTAGGCTAAACTCAGTATTAGCTAATGCCTGTTGTCAGTCATTGTTTACATGTTTTACCTCCCAGTTCATGTGTTGTGGATGGAACCAACTTGAAGGGGAGATCAAGAACCGAGCAAATGTGTTGAATAATATTTAATATAGAGGATGTAACTAAAATAGCAATGGTTAAAAACTACCCAAAAATGATTACGTGACAGCAGGGACCAGCCTCTGAGGCACAAAAGGTGCAGAAGCTGATATGTTTGAGTCCAGAGGACGCAAGAGACCTGTGTTACTTCTCTCATACTTAAGAGGAATTACTTACAGGCCTTGTGAGTGGGAGGTTTTTTTTTACCTTCTCCTGATACAGCAGACACCTTTTGGTTTGTTTATTTTATTCACATGACCCAGATCTGCAAGCATCTCTTTGCAGCTGTGCTTTTAAAGCTTTAGGTTCTAAACTCCTCATTCGGACGTGTGACTCCTGGCATTTTTTTCTTATTCGGTGAACCCAGAGCCAGATGCTTCTGGAGGTTGTATCCTGGGTGCGTTTTTACCCCCGTGCAGCAGCTGGATTGAAATGATGTGACAGATGTGTGAGCAGATGCAGATTCAGCCACAGTGAGCTGAACTTCATGATGTGATTTTAGAGCGATCCACAATGAGATGTTTGTGCTATAATGTGGTTTGTTGTGTAATCCTCAGCCATTCCCCTCACTGCATATGGACCAATGGCAGCGGCGGCGGCAGCAGTAGTCAGAGGTATGTCTGTGACTGTGTTTTGCATATTCACATGCTTGCTTTAGATAGAATGTTTGCACAAAGGCTTGCTTGATCAAATAAAGGCATATTTTTAGAAGCACGTGTGTGTGAAGCCTTCTGGTGTCCAAGCTTGACTTGTCTCTCCTACCTCTAAGGCTCCACCCCATCACGCACAGCTGGCTTTCTGGGCACCAGCAGCCCCGGACCAATGGCTGACCTGTACGCTGCAGCCAACCAAGACTCAGGAGTCAGCAGCTACATCAGCGCCGCTAGCCCCGCCCCCAGCACAGGGTTTGGTCATGGTCTAGGGGTAGGTCACGCCTGTTACGTTCAAAAACATGCAAGACTGCACGTATGTACGCACAAAGAGTGCATTCATTCTTGTCTCTGTGTCCTCAGGGTCCTTTGATTGCCACTGCATTTACTAATGGCTACCACTGAGGAGGCTCAGGTCACAGAGGATCGGAGGGCTCCTCCTCTGTCTGCTGTTGTGCTAATCAGAATGCTGGCAGCCCCTTGACGGCGCAATCTGATTTGCTGGCCACGGGTCTCCAGCGGACTCTCCTGGCACCACGTGGCTCCACCCACCGACTGAAGATCTTTTTAAAACCAGAACTCTTGTTTTGCTGTACTAATCTCACTTCGATGTAACGTCCCCGGTTCCTTTCGTTTTTTTTTTTTTTTTTTGTTTGTTTTTTTGTCCTCATGTAGTGCAACAACTAGTTCCCGCCCACCCCACCATCCTTCCTCAGTTACCCATTTCTTCTATTGAAGCTGAGAGGAGGAGACTGCAAAAAAAAAAAAAAAAAAAAAAAAAAAAAAAGTTTGAGAAGCTGTTGGAGTAGGACAAAGAGGAACTGTTTTGATTTTTTTATGATTTTATTATAATGTGATGTGTTATTTTATCATGAAATCTTTCAAAGCTGTTACTGATGTGGTAAAAAACACGTGAGATGGGGGCATTTTTAACAAAGGAAGAACAAACCCAACAAAAAGTCCTTTTTTACACTGCAACTGTCACTGAAAACACATGAAAAAAACAAAAAAAAACACAAATGTATATTTTGGTAGTCTTTAAAAACAAAAACCTTTGTAATATTGTTATTAATATTGACATAATAATGATAATCTGTAAGGTATTTTATTCTGTAATTGGTTTTAAAGCAATGTTTTTATGTCTTCCTGTAAGATATTGTAAATAGAGGCTGGGTGGGATGGAGGGGGTTTCTCGTTGGTTGGTTTTGACTGGATGTCATGTGCTACTGTCTGCGAGCATCTCACTACTTTAGCAGTATGCATATGGTTAAATGTGCACACTGTGGGCCAGTATGCTCTTGTGTCACTTCAGTGCAGTGCTGAAATGTGTACTTTTAGGAGTTTGTCTGGCATATTTGCTCCGTTAATCGACCAAATCATCCCTTTTTTTGCTTTACTTCTTTAAGTATGCAAGTTCGACTCTTGCATCTTCATGCAACTTAAGCTAAACACAAGGGACTTCCGGAAAAAAATATCACTTTAAAGCAAGAGAAGATGCAATGCTCTACCCAGTACATTCTTTAGGATCCTTTCTGGCCTATTTTCTCTGTTATTAACAAACTTGTCCCTTTTCCTGACTCTACTTCCTGAAAAATGCAAAAACGACTGTTCACGCGACCCGTTTCAGATAAATACAATAGATGTTAAGGAAGAATAATAACCTTACAGCAGGAGAAAATGCAATTTACTATCAAATACATTTTTAGGATCTTATCTGGCATATTTACCCCTTTCAGTGAAGAAAGTTGTCCCTTTTTATTGCTTCACTCCTTCAAAAATGCAAACTGGACATCTGCATCTTCATGCGACACATCTTACATAAACAAAACTGACTTCTGGAGGAGTAACAATTGTAAATCTGTAGAAAATGCATTGCAGCCAACTGCTATTCACTACTATTTAAGGAGTTAGACATATTTGCAAAGTTAACAAAGTCATCGCTTTTTTGCTTTTGTTCCTGAAAATATGCAAGTTTGACTTTTGCATATTCAAGGTACTAGTTTTAAAAAAAAACACAATGGACTTGAAGAATAGTAATCTTAGAGCAGGAGAAAATGAACTGCATTTTCAGGAACAGTTTAGGTATATTTGCTCCATTAACTAATAAAGTCGTCTGTTTTTCACTTTGCTTCTTCAAAAATGCAAGTTTGACTCTTGCATCTTCATGCTACCTGTTTCAGCTAAACACAAAGGACTCATGGAAGAATAACAACCTTAAAGCAGGAGAAATTAGGGATTCAGGGGAATGGGGTTTGGCTTGACTTCCTCTTTTTGAAAATATATATATATATATACATATATATATATTTTTTGAGCGGTTCTCTTAATGTTTCTGTTTTTCTGCTCTTATTGAAATAAATGTTTCTTTTATGCGGTGTTGTCCACCGTGAAGACAAATGAAGGACATTCTCAGAGAACGCAGTTGTAAAAAAAAAAAAAAAAAAAAAAAAAAAAATCACGATCCCGTTCTGTCTTCTTATCACTGTTTGAAGGTGCATGTGGCTGCGTCTGAGCGTGTGTGAGTCCGTCGTTGTGCGCATACATCCAGAGTGTAATATGGAACTACTTCTGGCAGCGGAGGAACATTTTTATTGCCTTTTTTCTTGGGTACTGACAAAAAAAAAAGAGATCATCTTGTTCCATTTTGGCTCGCCTGCATTTCTTGCCTGACTTTCTCCGAAATCTGTGCTTCTTTGGAACCAACATGTTATTTATTATAATGTTGCTGCTCCATGTGGAGGTGAAAAGGAAGAGCCAGGGAACCAGAAATGGAACAGGATCACGCTCCCAGTCGGTTCTGATACAGGAGGTCTGTACAAGATGACTCTGGCTGGCAGGAAAGCTGGAACAGATTTGCAAAAACAAGTTGCTTGTCTGTTCAGCCTCCTTATTCTGGCACAGAAAACCTTCCTGATGCAGCCAGTAGCTCTTCTGTCAGGATGGGACATTGTTTTAAAAAAGATAAATAAATAGAAACTACTGCTGGACACCAACACTGTAACTTTTTAAACTTACAATAAAGCAATAAGTTATTTTTTACCTTACAAATGAAAATAGTACTATTATTGGTGATAGCAGACAAGAAGTGGAAAATTCTGCGGCATTAAGACTTATTTTCTGGAAAAAGTGAACTATATTTTTCTGTTTTGAGATGTTTTTCCCCTTGTATATTGCTTTTAAAGATACCTTTTCGTTTTGCTGTATGAAAAAGGGCAAATGTTTGGAGTGGAGCTCTGTGTGAGCTTAGGTAAAAATTCTGACTGTCCCTCGCCAAGCTTTCCTTTTTTATTTTTGTTTTCTGACTATTTCAATTTGAAGTTCCTAATAAATTATTCTAAAGCAATTTGTGACAGTATTTTTGATCATACCATAGATTGTACTTTGTATTGGAGCTGGAGATGGTAAGGAGACAACAAATTCACTGTTTGAGAATTACATTGTTCAATATACACATGCCAACTGGTCACTTGAAAGACATGCCTGAGAAAAAGCCTCTTCTATCCTACCATCACAAACATAAATGTGTAGAGCTGAATACTGCTTGGAGTTTCACCAGAACTGTTCTTTGGTTCGATGGCACAAAAGATTGAGCTTGTTAGCAAACAAACAGTCTTTTGGGGGTTTGCACAATACAAAAAATGACTATGTGAAAATCCCACTTTATAGCCATTGTTAAGTATGGTGGAGGGTCTGCAATGCTGGGGCCTTATTTTTAAAATTATGACAAAGATTATGAATTTTTTTAAGGAATGACATTTTTACTAAAAATCAAATAAGTTCTGCAACAAAAACAGAAATATTGACATTTAAGGTTTTATTTTTTCTAAAAACGGGATTTTCCCCAATAAATGTACACAAAATCAAGGTTGAATTTTTCGTTTTTAGATTGAAACAGTTATACTTCATTTAGACATTTTTTTCCTAACAACTGTGGAGGGATGTTAGGGATATTAGCAACATACACCTCTAAGATCTAAAGTGCTGTGGGATAAACAGCAGAACTGCTGCTACTCTGCAGGTGGTGGTGTGGGGTGAAAACTGAATGTACATTAAATGGATACAGAAAACAGCTTCTACGTGCAAACCATGCTGTGTTTTTATTTACTTTAACAAAAATATTAGCATGCAAATACCACAGTCAGTACAGCTTGTGGCGTACAGTATGACAGGGCGAGCTGTTAGTTGTGTGAGGTACCAGAGCAGCAGTGGTAAACAGTCTGATCCTCACACTTGCCTTCAGGAGCTGGACAGAGGCCAGCAGGGTCACGTATCTCCTTCCACTTCTCTCCTTTTACCCTCTCTGCCTACAAACAGAAGGACCTACAGAAGCGAAATGGAATAACAGCCAAAGAACATCCTCTAACTTACTCAGCAGACATTGCAGACATCGGTTTCTGGATAAACTTTTGACTTCAACTATTCAAACGTTATTTCCCTTCCTTTTACTTCTTCTTTTACAGCATTTTGGGATTTTATTCTGCTTTATTTTGGGTGTTGTAGTGGTTTTTATACCGTACTTATTTTGAGCATCAATGGCAGTCGGTGTGCTTGATTCACAAACAAAAAGCTCCCTAAGCGAGAGCACATTTTTTGACCAAGGCTCTTTGCAGGAGCAGGAACTTCCACCTCCCCTACGGAGCTACCTTTGTTTGACCATGTTCGTGTGCTTCTGTCCAGCATATCCTGTCAACATAGTGGCCCTAGTTTTCTCTGTCATGGTATGTATGGACTACACAGACTAACTAGGTTGGATTTTAAAAATGTTTTCTTGATAGAATGTTTCTAAGACTGAGAAAATAGTATGTCAGAAAAGAGAAAATGAGAAACATGCGAAAAGAAAGGGTGTTTTTAAAATTCCTTGGTGAGACTGCCCTCTGACCTGTGAGTGAATGTGTTGGACCCTGAGATGTAACACAGTCACACATACACCTGCTCTGCCTGTCAAACAACCTTATCTTCTATTTTTATCCTCTATTTTGGAAAATGAGAGGAAACGCTTAATGATTCTAAAGGCAGCAGAATTTCAGTCTCCCAAAGTACAGTGCCCTGCAAATACAGTGATATTGCTTTACCCTTTTCACATTTTGGCACATTTCAACCACAATCTTTAAAATGACTTATATGTTTTTTTGAGCTACATCTGCCAAACTGGCAGACTGGCAGACGTAGTAAAAAAAAAACAAATTCCCTTCTCACCCTCCACGGGTGGTCTTTCTCAGCCTCTGAGCTCGGGTCCTCTACCAGAGGCCTGGGAGCTTGAGGGTTCTGCGTAGTATCTTGGCTGTGCCGAGAACTGCGCATTTCTGGACTGAGATGTCTGATGTTGTTCCTGGGATCTGTTTTAGCCACTGCTCCAGCTAGGGGGTGACTGCCCCAAGGGCCCCGATGACCACAGGCACCACTGTGGTCTTCACCTTCCAGGCCTTCTCCAGTTCCTCTCTGAGGCCCTGGTATTTCTCCAGTTTCTTGTGTTCCTTTTTCCTGATGTTGCAATCGCTTGGTATTGCTACATCCACCACAACGGCTTTCCTCTGTTGTTTATCCACCACCACGATGTCCGGTTGGTTCGCCATTACCATTTTGTCTGTCTGGATCTGGAAGTCCCACAGGATCTTAGCTCGGTATATATATATATATATATATATATATATATATATATATATATATATATATATATATATATATATATATATATATATATATAAAACGTAGCTTAAAATAAATGTGACTTTTCAATTTGACGCTTTGAAACTGCCCTCTGTCTCTTTAAGAAGCTCTTCCTCTTTCTTACATTCACAACAATGCTTGTTCATTATGCTGTTTACAACCATACTTAAGGGCGTTGGACTGAGAAGTAGTTTGTATGATGAGTTCAGCAGACACACAGTTCCACCAGGTGTTTCCCAATTGCTGCTGCCGCTAGTCTGGTGGAACTATGTGGACAAGGTGCAGGGGAGGGGTTCTCTGTGAGGTGGAAGCTCAGCTTGCGGACTGCAGCTTCAAGGAGGAGCTTTGTGGAAAAAGGCAGCGCTTTGTGAGAGCAAGCGTTTAGGCATCCCCGAATGGCTGCCATGGAGGATTCTAGGATTTCTCAAACATGCATGAAAGAATCAAATCAACACCCCACGTATGTTTTTGATGAGAGAATAATATTATAACATGATATAAAGCTCAAAAACATCAATTTCACATAACATGCTCAATATCAGGAGCTTTGCACCTCTCACAGCTCTGTCCAGTCCATCTCCTGAAAATAGCAACTTACTCTTAAACTGACAGGACAGGCAAGAACAACAATCAGTGAATCAGCCAAGAGGTCCATGCTAATTCTGGAGAACACTCAACAAATCTGGCCTTTTGGAGAAGAGTGGTAAGAAGAAAACCATTGTCTAAAGTTTGCAGCTTGGCACAAGCTATGTAGGAGACATAACAAACATGTTAAAGAAGATGCTCTGGTCAGATGAGACCAAAAATGAGCTGTTTGGTGTAACACTTCACATCACCCTAAACACATCTTTCCTACAGTGAAAACCTGATGGTGGCATCATAATGCTTTGAGTATAATTTTTCTTTCCAGTCAGAGCTGATAGGTAGATGGATGGGGTTAAATACAGGGCAATATCAGAAGACAACCTGTTAAAGATTGAAAAAGACTGAGAATCAGGTGGAGCTTGACCTTCCAGCAGGACAACACCAAACATACAGCTAGAGCTCCAATGGAAAGGTTTAGATCAAGCATATTAATGTGCTAAAATGGCCCAGTGCAAAGCTGGTTGAGACATACCCAGAAAGACCTGCATCTGTAATTTAATTAAAGATGGGAATACAAAGTATTGTCTCTGGAGAGTTGAACACAAATGCGGTGCACATATTTCATGATTTTTATTTATTTATTTATTTTTTGTAAAAAAATATTGAAAAGCAACATGATTTTGTTTCCACTTAAAGCTGCAGTATTTAACTTTTATAAACAATGTTGGTTTTTTTTTTTTTTTTTTTTTTTTTTTTTACATTTTTGTTAAAACTGTCACTATATTGTGACAGTTTTAACATGAGACAGATAATCTGTGAAAAAAATCGAGCTCCTCTGCCTTCTCATTGTGGTCCTATTGCCATCTGCAGAAATACACCGCTTCCAGTCAGAAATAACTAATCAGAGCCAGGAAGAGGGTCTTAGCACTGTTTCTACCTATAGGTCAATCATGCCCTCCCCTTTTCTCTCTACTGGGCTACAGCTAGTTCCCCACACTGGAGCCTGCTGTGAATGTGCAGGTTAGTTAGCGTGGTCATCGATGACGGTGGATAAATAGTTTTCCTGTAATGGTGACTTGTTTCGCCCCCATTAGCACATTTAGCAGTGCACAGATGAGTGTGACTGTCAGTGCTAAGACCCTCTTCCTGGCTCTCATTGGTTGTTTCTGACCGAGAGCAGTGCATTTCTGGAGATGGCAGTAGGGCCACGGGGAGGAGGCAGAGGAGCTCGATTTTTTTCACCGATTGTCTGTCTCGTGTTATACTGTTACGACATGGTGACAGTTTTAACAAATGTGTAAAAAAAACATATTGTTTATGAAAGTTACATACTGAAGATTTAAACATTGAAATTTAAAGGGTAGAAAACTTTAGAAAATGTATGTTTACAATGCCAAGCATAATCTATTTCCAACTTTTATTTCCCAGTCTAGAAACAGTTATTATCGTGGTGACTATGATGGTTCCAGGAGGCTGGCCAGGAACGCCTTATATGTCTCCATTGCATCAATATTCATTGGGCTTTTCGTCATTGCCATCACCTGCGCTGTTCATTTCACCACAGTAAGTCAGACAGCTTGGCTCGTTCAGTGCAACACAACGTTTCGTTCTCATCTGTACTGACAGTGACATTGAACAAACAAGATGTAACACGTCGGAGTCATTAGCAGCATGGTTGTGCATGAGACTCACTGAATCTATAATATGCCTCTACATCTCTTTCAAAGAGTTTCTTTGATGTTTGAGGCTGTGTTTTATTGTATGTCTGTGTCTTTCAGATGGATCATTAGCACTGAGAGGAAGGGAGAATAAATATGAGACAATGCAACAGAAACCTCTGGATGATTTTATCTGGACTGGCTCATGTTATTTGCTCACTCCTGGAAATGACAGGATATGACTCATTTTCACAGCTTTTTACAGCTCAGTTTTTAAAAAAATCTTTCCTCTTTTCATATGAACAATCAATATAAATGTGATCTACTGTATTTCTACACTTGATATTACAGATATTTTCACTCAAATGTAGAAGCAACAAAAATTCAAGGATTTTAGCTTCCACAAGGCCAAGAAAGTAGTGTATCTTTTCCAATATAATTTTTAAGTACAAATTCAGACCGATGATAGTGTTCCTACCTATAGGCAATTTCTTGTAGCCAGTCCCTGACTTAAAAGATCAACATTTATTTACCTTACCCAAGAGAAACAGAAATTCATGTATTATTTATTAATAGTCACTAGACACTCTGATCAACCTAGAAACTGGAATACCCCTCCCCCCAAAAAAACAAAAAAAACCCAGTGACATTTGTTTAATGGGAATTGGTTGGGGTGCCAAGAATAATATTACAGGAGATTTAGCAAAAAATAAACACATAAATAAAAAGTGAAAGTACACTAATGAATTTGTGTACTTACATTAAATGTTGGATTTTTCTGAAGATTTCAGAATGAAACTCTGCTCCTGCACGTACAGTTTAATTTATCTTAAGGCTTTTTACACATCTTTACCTTTAGGGTACCAGTATCTATGGAGGTCTCTGTATTTCTGTTCACTATGATCATGTTGAGTGTGTCAGTATTATAAAGTCAGTCACTTCATTTTATGATTTCTCCATAACAAAATGTTTCAGTCTTCTTCAGTAAAAACAAGATTTTTGTTTACTCTTAACTTAATCAAATACACCATGCCATAAAAAAGTTATTTGCCGCCTGACAAATTTCTTGTTTTTGCTTTTTGATCAAACTCAAATGTTTCAGATTATTAAGCATAATTTTCTCATCAGACAAATATATCCAGATCAACTACAAAATCTTGTTTTCAAAAGATGATTTAACTTAAGGGTAAAAAAAAACTATCTGCGATAACTGGGGATGGTGATCTTTTCCTTTATTGTGGAGGGCCCATTTTTCTTTGCTACATTTATTTAATGCAGCTATTTTGAAGGATTTTTGAGCATAAAGGACTTGTTTAAGGTCATCCCACTGCATCCCAACTGCATTCAAGTTCAGACATTGACTAGACCACTCCAAAACCTTAATTAGTGTTTTTTTTTTGTTGTTGTTTTTTTCAGAAGTGGACTTCCTGATGTGCTTCCAATAATTATCCTACTGTATAAACAAATAGCGATAAAGCTTAATGTTCAAATCTGGATCAGGATTTCCTTTAAGGGACCTCAATTACAGCAAACTGTTCAGGTCTTGAAGCACCAAAGAACCTCCATACCATCAGACCACCACCACCATGTCTCAGTGAAGGCATGTTGTTCTTTTTCTGAAATCATGTTTTACACCAGATGTAACGGGGCAGACAGTTTGTCTCATCAGTCCAAGGAATGCTTTGCCAAAATTCTGGGGGATCATTAAAATGTTTTTTGGCAAAAGACGAGCCTTTATGATCTTTTTTCAGTCAACAGTGATTTTCAGCTTAGAACTCTTCCATGGATGCCATTTAAGCCCAGTTTCAACAATGAACACTGACCTTAAATGAGGAACAAAGAACTGCTGTTGTCCTTTTTCAGGTATATCCAGCTTGGTTATTGGACAGCTTGTTTCCTTTATTAATTTACATTACCATTTGAAAACTGTTTTTTTTTTTATTTATTCAGATTATGTTTGATTGACATAAAAAATTTTTAATGATCTAAAAAAAGGCAATAGTATAAGTAATCTGTAAGGAGGAAAATGCTTTTTTTATTGTGCAGCAGCAGCATGCGGTGCCCAGATTTAATTTCAGTTTACAGCTCAATGAAACATGATCTTATTTCCAAAATGTATTTTACATTTCTTTTGTATTCCAAAAATGTTGTTTTCTTAATGACATTAGTTTCATTCTGTGGAGACCTGGAGGTTTTATAGGAGGTCATGCTTAAGTGAATTAGTAAATTCAGTCTTGCTTTGGATTGGGAACATCCATTATTGTAGGGGTACTCCGTAGCTGCTGAGTGGAACTCAAGGCAGCCGATTGATGAACAAAGTTTAAGGTGTTAAGAGTTTTTACACAGTCTAAAAATTTGCATCAATAAGTGTGTGAAGTAAACTTTGAACTACAAAGCTGATTAAAGTCTGAATAAATGGTTTAAAAGATCTAACGCTTTAAATCTTTTGAAGTACCCAAAAGGACTCCTTTCCTTATTTCTCTCAGGAGTTGTAAAGAAAAACTACAATGTCTCTTTGATGTTACTATAAGTGTTGCGATCAGCTCATCTTCTGCTTCCAGACAGAAGTTTTACCCGTAGAGTTCAGAGCCTAACAGACCACTGTAGTTCCTGTCTGTTGCATGTTCTGTCAATCATGCTAGGGATGTCCTGATCAGGTTTTTTTTTTTTTTCTTGCAGCAGCAACAGATATTTTGTCCCCACAAATGTTTCTGCAGGCCAGCTTTAATATGCTGCTCCAATACGGTTTTAACTTACTAAAGAAAGCTGCTATAATGTTCTGACAACATGAAACACACATGGCTTTATCAGTTCTTTCTAAAGATACATTGGAGGGGTCAAACTGTCAAACTACAGTCTTTAAAAAACTCGATTTAATGGGTGCTAATATTTTCATGAGAAGCAGATTGCTGAAGTGCTAGGCTAATCTTAGCATGTTTATGCTGGGTTTTGATGCGACTCGCTGACAATTCGACTTGTAACATATCAATGGGGTTCCAGTAAATTGTGTACAAATCAAACATGGACAAAAAAACAAAGAAAAAGTTGTTTTCCTATTTCACCAACTTTGTGCTTTGCTTTATATGTTGTAAAATTTATTGGTAAGTGTTTCGGCTGCTCTCTGCGTAGCTGAGCACAGAGCAGAAAAGGCAGCACAGATAGACTTGAGGCTGCAGCGGCATTGTTGCCAGCTCCTCAGTAAAAGTGTCTTAAAAGTTGCACAAAGTTGTTAAATCACATCATCCCTCAATGTTCACACTTGAGAACGTGAATACAATTGTAATATACATTAGAGAAGAAAGGAATCATTTCGTGAGAGAGTTAAAAATGTAATAAAAAGCACCCAAATTATGTTAAGCTACACAACGAACTGTCTATACTTCCTGTATTCTTTTTATTTTTTAAAATAATGTCACATTTCCAGACCTCCTCCTTGAGACTGGTAAGAGGAGCCCAGAAGAGACACTGTTGCAGAGCTACCTAAGATAAAAAAGTTGTGTATTTTATACCTTTTACTTTAGTTTAGTCTGACTTTGTTTTTATCTTATGGTCCACTTGTAGCAAGAAGGTGTTAGGTTTGAATCCTGGCCTGGGGTCTTTCTGCGTGAAGTTTGCATGCTCTCCCCATGCATGGGGTGGTTTCTCTCAGGGTAGTGCAGCTTCCTCTCACAGTCAAAAACATGACAATTAGGTTAATTGATCTCTATAAATTGCTCTTAGGTATAAGTGTGTGTGTCCTGTTTGGCTCTGTGAAGGACTGGGTACCTGTCCAGAGTGTGCCCCGACTCTCTCCCAATGACCACTGGAGATACGGACCAGCCTCCCCCCATGACCCAAGGACAAGCAGGTATCGACATCAGAGGCACCTTAGGCACCTAGAGGAACATCATTTTAACCATTAAATTTTAAACCCTGCATGAACAATCTAAATTGACCAAAAAACAGTGTTTGCCCCCTGAAATCTTTCTTGTGTTTTTGGTTTTCTTCACTCTTAAATTCATAGATCATTAACTTGGATAACCTGAGTACATACAAAAAAGCCCCTCAAACTTAATAACTCCTTACTCCATTGTTGGCAGTTATTGCTGCCAACAATGGTTTGCAATAACTGGTCATGAGTTGTTCACATTGCTCTGGAGAAATTTTGGCACACTATTTTTCAGCAGAATTGCTTTATTTTGACCTGTATGAAGGGTTTTTTTGAGTTTGTTTAAGGTCATGCCAAACCAGCTCAACTGGATTTAAGTCCAGACTTTGACTAGGCCACACCAAAACCTTTGTTTTGAAAGAAACCTTTGTTTTGGAGTGTCCTACTGCATAACCCAAGGGCCCTACAGCTTATGGTCACAGTCTGATAGCCACACATTCTCCTTTAGGACTTTCTGCTAGAGAGCAGAATTCATGATTCAAATATATCAAGTCATCCAGGTCCTGAAGCATCAAAGCAACCTCAGACCATCACACTACCACCACCTTGTTTATGAGGTTCTTGATCTGAAACACCGTGTTAGTTCTACACCAGATGTAAGGGTTCACACACTCTTCCAAAAAGTTCCACTTTTGTCAATAGTCAACAGAATAGTTTCCCAGGTGTCTTGGGGATCTGCAAGGTGTTTTTTTCCTTGGAACTCTCCAAATGACTTCAGTTTTGTGCAGTCTCTGTCTTATTGTTAAATAACAAAAACTGACCTTAACTAAGGCAAGTGAGGCCTGCTGTCCTTTAGATGTTGTTCTTGGATCTTCTGTGACCTCCTGGATGTGTTGTCAATGCGATCTTGGTGTGATTTTGGTGGACTGGTCAATTCTGGGTAGGGACTTTGTTTTTAACTTATTCTTGAATTTCTTTTACTGCCCCCCCAACCCCCCCCCACCCTTTTTTCTTTTTTCCCTTTTTTCACCTAAGGCCAGTTTGGTTTGGATGGCTTTTTTTTTTCCCTTAAATGAAATTGCCATTTGAAAAATGCTTTTTCAATTTACTTAGGTGATCTTTGTCAGATAATAAAATTAGTCTGATGATGAGAAATGGATAACTGTGACAAAAAAGCAACAACAAAAGAAATCTGGAAGTAGGTAAAGACTTTTTCACAGCACTGTAAAGTTATTAAGAGAAATGGTCATGTCAGTCTGAAATATTTCTCTTCTGCCCATGTCTCCTACATGAATCGTGTATTGCAAACAACCTTCCTTGGATTCTTTCTTGTCGTTTGATATGTCATAGTATATTACCAGCTAAAAATAGAAGATTCGTCTCCATGCTGCAGACTGCCCACTCCATCACATGGTCAAACAAAACTGACCCTGCTGCGCTGTGACTGAAACGTGTAAAAAGAAGCCAAAAAGGTAGGAGGAAATAAAAGGGATGATTTAGATGAGGTTAGCTGAGCTCCATGATCCTCTGAGTCTGTTTCATCTCATGACTCATTTCAGTTTTCTCATTGTTGTTATTTAAAGCAGTACTTTCCAGCTGTTTTTAGATGTTTCAGCCCTCCTTGAGCTAAAATTGTGCCCAGAGCGCCCTTGATGATACAAATAACACCTACATGCAACAAACACACGCACACAAAAACCCCTCTGTGAAAACATATCTCATCTATGCAGGTGTAAGTCAAAGCAGCCCCCCTTGATAAATTAGGTTTGATGCAGTCATTGTAATGCACTTGTACAAGTCAGTTTTAGCAGTAATCTTTGCTCTATTATCTACTGCCAGTTGAAAGGGAAATGCAACACGATTGTAGCGCAGCCTCTTTGATGTCGGACCAAAGCAAAACTCGAGAGGATGAGATGAAAAATGAGTGCAGGGATTAGGCAACTTGAAAGAATTTAGCCAGATTATCAAGGGATCAAGGTAGACTTTGTGTCAGCAAATTGATTGGCGTACAAAGTGAAGGAAGAAATTTCAAACAAATGCAATTAATAGAAGGAATTTAAAGTCACTTTTTTACACGCTTACCTCAAAACACATTTCATATCTTTCTTTGCTTGATGATAAGTTACCCGTGGCAGTACTGCTGTGTTATTAGCAACACTATTGACTGTATGTTTTGAGAGTTGTCCATGACTCATGTGAAGTGCTGAAATAGGCCTCTCAAACAAGCTCCCTCCATTAGCACCATGTTCTCCATATACACATATCTCATGACACATTCCTTCTATTCAGGAGTTTCATGCAGCTGCATAAATGAAATGTGAGAATTGTGGGAATGAGCCAGAGCAGGCAGAGAACATGAAATGTATTCAGGTAGATGAGATTAAAGACATCAAAAGCCCTCAAGGATTCAGCTTTTATAACTCCTTGCATTATTGTATTGTAAAAACTATTTCTAATACCATTTATGATTAAATAAACTGTGTACACATCTGTTACAAATCTACTTATCTGCAAGAAAATGGATGCATGTCCACAGATTTAGCTGATATGGCATTATATACATACATTGCATTACATTAACTTATATTTTGAATGATATAAAGGGCAACTTGCCCCAATGTTGATGGCTTTTGTTAAACTTCTGCTGAGATAAATATGTATTTAACAACTTGTGTAACATCACATTTTGATCACAAGGTAGTTGATCAGGTGTTTAGTGCAGAAAGCTTGAGTAAAATGGAGACATCCTTCTCTTTTCCGGCTTATTTCTAAAAATGATTCAAATAAAGCCAAAGATTAAAAATGTGAACATTTTCCTACAAAATAGAGAAATTACTTTCTTCAATCCAAGAAAATTACATACATTTTGTTAATATTAAAACAAATTGCCTTTCAAATTGCATTATTTGGGTCAAATGTTTTGGATAATATCCTTCTACCAGCTTCTTACAGTAATTTGCGGGAATTTTGGCCCATTCTTCCAGACAGAAAAGGTGTAACTCAATCACATTTGTTTGCTCCCACACCCCTTTTCAGCTCTGCGCTCATATTTCCTTTGGAACTTACATCAGGGCTTTGTGTTGACTATTCCAAAACATTGACTTTGTTTTCCTTAAGCCACTTTGTAAATTGTCTGTACTCTAAGGGTGACTGTCCATTTGGAAGGTTCATTTGTGCTCAAGATTGACTTCCTTCCTGATGTTTTGAGATATCACTACAATATTTCCACATAATGTTCTTTCCTCATGATGACAGCTATTTTGAAATATTTGCCAGTCTCTCTTGCAACAAAATGTCCACACAACATACTGCTGCTGCTCCAGTACTTCACAGTTGGGATGATGTTCTCTGACTTGTGAGTTTAGTGACATGTCCAAAAATTAACATCTTTATCTATGAGTGCATTTGCAAATTAATCTTGCTTTTTTTTTTTGCTGGTTTTGGAGTAACGGCTTCTTCCTCCCTGCGTGGTCTTTCAGCTCATGTCAGTACAAGGTTTGTTTCACCGTGGAGAATAAACTCTTACTTGCTTCAGCCAGCATCTTCACAAGGTTTTTTGCATTTGATCTGGAGTTAATATGCACATTTTGCATCAAAACACATTGGCTCCGGCTCTCTCATGCCTCATTCTATGGGGTTTGGTTATCCTGAGCTATCTCGGTAGTCATGGTGCTACAGGCTTATGCTGCTGGAGGGCAAACTGACCACTTTTCCTCACTATCTTCTTCTACTACTCTCCAATTTGCATTATTTGCTGTTGTTTCAATTGTTAACTTCATGTTTTCTCTCAGTTTTTTCTCTCTCCATAGAAGCTACATCTGGTCTGGCGTTCTGTTTTGGCTGTGGTGCCTAACTGGAGGGGGGCATTGGCTGACATAATCCTGCCAACAACTAAACGCTCTCCCTCTCCTGCAATTAACTTTTTACTTTTCATTAGCATAGAAAGTCTTCTCAACTCCCCCAGCTAATTGAATCAGATGGCTGCTTGAACTGAGCCAGGTTCTGCTGGAGGTTTCTTCTACTTAAAGGGGAGTTTTTCCTCTCCACTGTCACTACATGCATGCAGTATGAGGGATTGCTGTAAAGTCAACGACACAATGTAGCGACTGTCTACTGTCGCTACGTGCTCATCCAGGAGGAGTGAATGCTGCAAGTCAATGACTTGATGCAGTATGCTGGATTTCCTATGACAGAAAACTTTTCAAACTAATTTGAATAATGAACTGAACTTAATCACTGTTTTATAACAAGGATCAGTTGGAATGTATGTGTGATTGAACTGAAATTATGCTTTTATAAAGCACCTCAAGACAAAATTTGTTGTGAAATGGTGCTATATAAATAAACTGAGTTGAAATTGAATTGAATCCATTGCTATTACAAAGAACACGTTTCCTCCCTGAATGGTTTAATGGTTGGACATTTTCATGTTCATATTTGTGTATAATTGTTTGGACAATTATGATAGCTTATATATTTTTCTTCTCCATAAGGTCACACAAGGAAGCAACGAGTGTGCCTCCAATTATTTCAAATGTTTGAATGAACCGATCAGAAACGTACAAAGCCATAATTGTCCAGACTTCACAAATTATTTAAAGGGATAATAATATAGAATAAATCTGATTAAATGTCCCCTACAGTTTTTAATGCATCACCGACACCATCTCTCCGTTAAGCACCTCACAGAGTTACAGCTCTTTCAATTTTGCTGCATTCAACAACAGAAAGTTTCAGGACTTAATCCGGTCTCATCATTCTCTACAGTGTCTACTACCTGTTTTTCATTCTCTTTTTCACATTAAGCGCACACAGTTGGGATTTCTTTGGAGTAATTCAGCAGTTAATGACCTTTCATAAAGAGTCTAATATGAGCCACTGTTCATTAGTGATTTCAGAGACCAGTATCTCTGATTAACTAATCAGTGGTGCTGCTGACGATCAGCATGAGAGCCACTTTAATCATATTACTTGGAAGGATTTTCTTCTCCATCTAAAGATACAGTTAAAGTTCCTGCCCTTTTCTAGCCTCACTGGCCTTTATGTCTGAGTCCAGATAGATCATGTCCTTCTTTACTTAACTGTTGTCATGATATGGATATTTATTCTTGCCTCATAGACCTGTATTCTGTCACTGTGTTGACAAACAGGTTCAGTCCTTTGCAAAAGTATTCACATGTCATGTTAGAACCACAAAATCAATTGGAATTTATTGGAACTAAATGTGTTAAGCCAAAAACAAAGTAATTCATTGTTGTTACTGCATTGTTATTTTATTTTTTTCATCAAAACAGGTCCCTCTTGTAAATGAGATCTTGAAAATAATTGTAAAGCGCAAGGAAAAGAATATATTGTTTTAATTACTTTTTTAACAGCAAAAACACACAAATAAAAAAAATCCCAATAAAATATGTCTGCAAGATCCTGTAAAAGTGATGGTGTCAAAACGACAAGAACTTAAACTTAATAAACCACGGTCATCTGTCAGTGGAAAAGCATTTAATGTGATCACCTTATGAAGTTGGATGGTATGACTTTGCAAAGCTGTTATTCCTAGCTGTTTTTCTCTCAAATACAGCCTTGTTAGCGCAGCCCCCCCCCCCACCCGACTTGTGGCCATTTGTCTTCAGTGTGACAGGGGTGCCCTTTGAAAAACACACATGTGGTACAAAACTGGGTCACGACTTTTGCCTGTGTGCATTAGAAAATTATGGATGATCTGTACATCTTGTTATGTGTACCATGGTAACACAGAATACTAATGACTGCTGACATTTATCATTTGAAGATGTACAAGCGCACCAGACAGTGGGATAGCCAACCAAAACCTTGTTATTAAAGAATAAAGAAAAAAATAATACAAAGACTACACAGTCTTGAGATGTGTCCAGACATGTCAGCGGTAATGACTTCTCTGGAGAGGAACCGCTCGGGATGGTCTCAGAAACACCAGCGTTTTCTGTTTAGATGTCATGAAAAATATGACATTTATTGAGACTTCATGGAACTGAAACAAAGATGTATGCAAGGATAAGAAATAGAGAGATAATGATACTGTACTGTATCAAACAGTACAGTATCAGTAATAATCCTTGTGGTGTTTTTTTTTTTTTTTTTTACCACTTTGGAGAACAAGAAGCCCTGCACCTTTCAGACATGCAACACTCTGATGGTTTGCATCACTGTGAAAAAAGATTCATAAGGAGTCCAAACACACTTCAAAGCTTTGCAAGAACTCCTTCACAAGGAGAGAATAGCCTGAGCTAAGGGCTAAGAGCACCTGTTATAGACTTTCCTGCACAATAAAACTCTTGAATCACATCAGAAGATGCTGCTTGAAATATGCATTATGCTAACAAATAATTGGTTAGCCGAATTGATAGAATTATGTATAACATCTTAGGTGCATAAACTCTTTGCAATAAAAACAAATTAACAATAGCACTGTCCTGTGCATGCAGCAAACTGTTTTATGTATTGTTTTGATCTATTTTCTGAAAGCTACATTATGCATTGATTAAAATGACTCCTGAGTCACTTACACATGGGTAATGGATATTTTGGAAGTACAAGTAAACAAAGTATACGCCAAAGTACACATTCGTTTATCAGATGTTTCTGAAGACAGAACATTATGGCTTACATGAGAAAACATTCAAACACTTAAGAGTACAAATGTAGGAGTCCAAATTTCTAAAGATTAAGAAGTGCATTTATATGCCATTCTTATCAGGAATAACAAAATCCAGTTTGCCCATATTAGCTCATATAGACAGCACACTCAAGACACAGGAATTAACATCTGCAACATACTAAACTAATCAGGTCTGATAGTAGTCATAGGAGTTCTTAGCTGAAGACCTGCATAAATTAGTCTGATACAGAGCTCCAGGGAAAAGGGAAAATACACAGAACAAAAATAATGCTATTATGCAATACATACTTCAGGGTTTCACAAACAGATATCTATATTAGTCGGACTGATTTCAACTGGGCTTTAGTTAGATTTTTATGTTCTTTTGTATTTTTGTTATTATCTATTTATTTTGCAAGTGCATATGATATAAATAAGGGAAAAATGATAAAGAAATTCCAGTGTTTCATGTTGTAAAATACTGGACTGATATTAAACAGTGTTTTGAGCAAAGTCACTATTTCCTATATATTCAGACAACAAACCTGCTTTAGTTTAAAGTTAAACCTTCAAACCGAAGTGAAATTTTTGTGCTGCAATATTATTTATGGCCTCTAGAGGGGCCTCAAGCTAAAGGTTCTATTGTTGCTTTTGGTTCCCAGTAATGAGACGTCACAAAATGAAGACAGCTCTGTAAATGCAGACATAGAGCAAATAGCATTGTGTTTTTAGCTGATTAGAACAATATGGTTTGTTTAGAATGGCCTGCTGTAGTTTGCTGTATATTTTTCTCTGCTGAACAACTGCATCATGTGTAAGATAGAAATGACCACAAAGATCCAAAACAGTGAATGTTAATTGTGTGCTTAGGTTTTCTTCTATTCCAAATGAACCCAAGCTATAACCAATTAATTTTATTTTCTCAGAGGACTGGACTTTGATTTCAGACTAATCATTGCCTATTTGGATTGCACCTAACAGAAATACTTTTCATTAAAATATCTCAAGAGAGATTTGAAGAGTTATTGCTTTAATTAACCTTAGAACAGAGACATTGCTTGAAAAGGCTCCCCGCCCCCTTTCTTGGAGTTTTTTTGGATATGCAGTTTGTTTTGCTTTTGATGCAGTGCTAACTAACTTTTCTGTCATGATTGCTTTAAAAGGCTTTATATTGCAACCAATAAAACACTGAAAACTGTGGTGTGCATTTGTATTCATAGGTTAATAATTAATAGAGCCACCTTTTGCCAGCTTAGGAAATCTAGGGACCACTTCTTTGCAAAACAGCTCAACCTCAGTTAGACTGGATGGAGAGCATCTATGAGCATTATTTTTCAAGTTTTGCCTAATATTCCCATTGCGATTTAGGTATGGACTTTGATTAAGCCGTCATAACACATGGATTTACTTTGATCTAAACCACATCATTGTAGCTCTGGCTCTATGTCTAGGGTTGTTGTCCTGCTGAAAGGTCAACCTCCACCTTAGTCCCAGGTATTTAGCATGTTCTAACAGGTCTTTTCTGCCATCATGTTTTACCACATGGATTGTGTTCAAAAAGCCTCTAAAGGTTTCAGAAATGTTCATTCATAGAGTGTAAGGAGACAGGGTGAAACAAAAGCACCAGGACAACAGATCAGAAGAAAAACAGCTGCAGTACTTGGATAAACTTTCCACTTACTTCGACATTCTCAATGGGGTTAGCAGAACCACTGTGAACTAATAAAGCCACATTAATTGAGACTATAGTTGTACACTGTAATTTCCTTCTGTTTCCAGAGCCAAACATCTCAAATAAATCCTTTATGTGCACACTGCTGCGCAAGGCAAGAGTTATTGTTTCATCTGACAGCCAGTGTTGCTTGTTTTCCATCATAACAACCTCCACATCTCTTCCTCCTGTCTTCAGCAGGAGACCTGTGTAATTACATCCATAGCACTCTCCTCTCCCCTACGGTTGATATCACCGCTGACATCCACTTGCACAGCCCCACCTCCCTCTCTCTCTCCGTCTCACTGCATCTTTGTTTATTGGAAAGCTCTTGCACTGCCAGTGTGCGGTCCTGCTTCGTCATGTGTGCAGTGCATCAGAGCAGATGGGGAAGCAAAGGAAGGGGCAGAGATGAGAGAGGAGGAAGAGTACGACAGGCAGCTAAAGACGGAACTGTTCTCCACGTGAAAAGAAGCAGACTGTGGGAGACCACAGGAATATTTCTTTAAAGACTGAACTGGTGGCTGACTGTTTCTGGTAAGTGATATTTAAATGAATGTGCTCTTTAGATAGTAGCGCAGTATGATTAAACATATTTGAAAGTCTTAACATTATGAGTGGCATGAATTGTTTTTCGAAACAGATTGTTGAAGAGATTACTCATGCTTCTTAAAATTGGACACAAGATACACACAGAACACAGTGTTGCAGATCACATTGTGGTCACCTAAGATCGATTGAAATGAACCTTCCTCCCCAAGTAAGGGCTCAAAGCTCCACCAGTCCACCATAAATCCTCTCAGTGACTTTTATCAGATCCACCTGTCGCACTTTTTGGGCTCTAGATACATTTGGCGTTCACATAAGCAATGAAATATTTCAATCAGATATTTTCATGTTTGTGTGCTGCTGTGGTATAGCAAATGTTGGAGTTGGTCTCTTCTAGCTTTAAAGCTCTGAAGGCCTCTCAATCACAGTTAAGCCATCAGGAAAAATAAACATAAAATATTAACAGAAAGAATCAGTGGATTCAGCTGATTTGAGACAATTACAGATGTTTCTATAAATATCTGTTATTTTATCACAGTACCGCAAAATGCACGGTCCCATCCTTGGAACAGAAGTCCAAAGAAGGTCTTTAAGTATTTCCAAATGGCCATCTGAATAATGATCAGGTTCTTCTAGCTTTTGATTGTAAAAATAACCCAGCAGGTCAAAGTAAATTGCTGATAAATGCGATAAATTCTTCAGATTAATCCACTCTGACCAGCTGATGAGCAGCAACCCAATCAGTCATAGTTAAATAAGCGGTAGCAACAAACCGCATACACCAAATACAAACTGTTACATTATTATGATTAATAACTAGGAGGTACCACCTCGACTAATTTACCTTTTTTATGTGTTCTGTCCGACAGTGTGGCACTCAGAGTTATCGTCTGAGTGTCAAGGTGAGGCCAAACAGGTTTACTTTCACAAGTGGAGCATTACAGCTTTCACCATGATGCTCCACTTGATATATATATACAGTATATAAAACTTTATTAGAAATTGCTTTGGGTATTTCAAATGTAATAGACATGGAGATGGAAAAGAAAGGGAGAAACGTGGGGAAAAGGTTTAAAGGGAAAGAAGGAGACAGGAGTACAGGAGAGAGAAGCACATAAAGAACACAAGTCAACACCCTTGAAGTCTGCCTCGAGACCTGCGGAAAGAGAAAAAACAAAACCGAGAAACCACAGTAACAAACAACATATGCATATATAATAATACAATTATAACATTACTGAAAAGTTATATTTAGTGGCAACTGCGCCCCAAAGTGGAATGTATCTGAAAAACATTTGAATCTTAAAACATGGACTGATTCCTTTTGATGCGGAGGAGTAGCGGCTGAACTCCGAGGTCCCCCTGATGATGGAGCTCTTTCCAGTATCTCTAAGGCTGCCAGGCACCCTGCAGTGGACGCTCATTTGAGCTGCGTGCATGAAACAAATACAACTAACATGTTAAACATTTTCTTATAATGTTAGGATATTTGTATGGACTTTTAAACTATGAAAATTCAGGTGCACCATGAATTAAACTACACACAAAAAAAGTTCATGTTCAGTTCTCACTGATTTGTGCTTTTTGATCATTTACTGACATTTTAAATACATGCTAAAATGATATAATGACTTTCAGGCCATCCCACTGTCTCACAATCTCACTGTGTGATAGATGTTTGTACTCACAGCTGCAGCAGTGCGTCAGACAGTCCACATCAGCAAAAGAAAGTTGTTTTGTTACAGAAGTTCATGAGTGATTACTGATGTGATTGCAGCAACCTAACAGTGGACATGCAGTGGTTGATTGGGTTTTCAAAACACACTTCACTTTAAATTACCTGTGAAGCACCTTCACAGGTAATTCAGCCACTATTAAAGCATTTGCATGTGGCCAACCATCAAAACCAGTTAATTTTTCAAAAATGGAATGATGCATTACATGGGTTGTACTTGTGCAGCTTGGAGGAAAAAAAAAATCAATCAATCAATCAATATATCTATCTATCTATTGCAATAAAAATGTTTTCTTTTAATTTCATTCACATTCAGGCACTATACTGCAACCTTCCATATGCTGAATTGACTCACTACATTCTTTCAAAAAGCATCTAAAGACGCTTACATTCAGAAAGATCATTACTACTTCTCATCATTTTTTTATTTTTAAAAAGTATGGTACTGTTATACTGTTTATTTATTTATACAGAGACAATGTACTTTTCATTAACCTTTTGAAAGGAACGATGCATGGTACCAGGTTATAGCAAGAAATGCTAATTTCCACCTGTAGTCCCTGGACAGGTTGACGTAATCAAAAAGTAATGCAACAGATTATTAAATTGGTGAAAAGTCAGTATGATTAATTACATACACATCCAATAAGTAATTATATAGATTTCACTAAAATTAAACAAGCCAGTCAAGACACAAACCAACAGAAAATTAATAAAACCATGTCTTTGCCTTCATCAATAGTGTGATCTGCTGATTTAAAAGCCATAGTTTAGCCAAGTGTGCAAACTTTTTAAAACCTGTACATGTTATATCATTTGGCAAACTATTCCAATGACTCACTGCGACAATAAGAAGGCAATTTTATTAAAAGCAGTCCTACATTATGGGATGCTGCACTCAACTCTAGAGGTTACCCTTGTGGCTCTAGTCATTTTATCTGCCCTCAAAGTAATAAACCTTCTTAAAGGTGGAGCAGCAATGCAATTAAGAATTTTATAAATTAAACAAATGTTTATATAAAATATAAATTTTTCAAGTTTAAAAAATCATATTTGGAAAGAATATGACAGTGATGGTCATATTATGTATCTTTAAGGCACTTTTATAGACTGATTCAAGAGGTTTTAAAAAGTTTTACATGCCTGCAACCAACTAGTTATACCATATATGAGAAAATCATAGAATTTAACTAAATATGGGAGGCCTCAACAGTAAGAGGTTTGCTACACAAAATTTTAGAGACTTTCTAAGCTTTTTGACATGATTTTTAAAAGTCAGAGTTGGATCCAAAGTCACACCTAAATAGGTAAATTCACTGACATTTTTTATTTTCTTTCCATTTACATAAATATCTGGACAATTAATAATTTTCCGTCTATATGTAAAAAACATGGCCACTGTCTTCCCTTATTTAGAGTAAGACTGGATTTTTGTAGCCAATCATTCACTTTTTTCAATTCTGTTAATGTCAAGGCCACTTCTGCCAAATCTTTCCCATGAGTGAACAAAATAGTATCATCTGCATACATAACAATGTTGATGTCACATGCCGATGGGAGATCATTGATATATAAGCTGAAGAGCAGAGGCCCTAAAATTGACCCATCTGGCACTTCCATTACAGTCTTTAAAGGAAGACAGTGTATGAGTTACTTTAACACACAGTCTCCTGCCATCTAAATATGATTTAAACCAGTCCATTATTTCACTAGACAAGCTATAGTTCGCTAATTTATGCAACAGAATATGGTAATTAACAGTATCAAAAGCCTTTTGTAAATCCAGAAAGACAGCACCCACAACCCCTCCTTGATCTAAGCTTGATTTGATTATCTCTAGGAAATAAGAGCATGATGTTTCTGTAGAATATTTCTTTCTAAAGCCAAATTGAAAAGGATGCAGAAGAGCTGATGTTCAGTTAGCTGCTCCACTGAAACCCTTTCATAAACTCTAGTGATTACAGGGAGAATAGTGATAGGTCTGTAGTTACTGATCTCCTGTTTGTCTCCCAACTTGTATATAGGTGTTACAATACCAGTTTTTAATACAGCAGGAAATATATTGTCTTTGACAGATTAGTTTATTATACTTGTTACAGCTGCATTCAGTGATTCTTTATGGTTTTTTAAAAAATACATTATCCAACCCAAATAGATCTTTTGCATTACTATTATTCAATTTATATTATTCAATTTATTAATAAAAAAATAAAGTGCTGTGAAAAAGTATTTGCTCTTCTATAGATTTTTGCTTTTTTTTGTCATTTCCTAAACGCTTCAGATCATCTAATTAATTTTAATATCAGACAAAGATAACCTATGTACCAAGAAAATGCAGTTTTCAAATGACAATTTTATTTATTAGGTGAAAAAAAGTATCCAAACCAGCCTGTTCCTACGTCAAAAATGAATGGCCACTAAGCCTAATAACTGGCTTTGGCACCCTTGGCAGCAACAGCTGCCATTACTGAGTCTTTTACATTGCTGTAGAGGAATTAAGGACCACTGTTTTGTGAAAAATCTTTTTAATTCAGCTACATTGGAGTGTTTCTGGGCTTTGACTAGGACACTCTAAAACCTTACTGACTTGAATTGGGATTACTTTTTCCATAGGGAAATAACTTGTTTCACGATAAAAAGGAATCGTCATTTGAAAAGAGCTACTTTTGTCGATATTAAATCTGAAGCATTTAGGTGCACCAAAAAGTAAAAACAGAATAAGTCCTTGAGGGGTCAGGGGTGTTTGGGGTTACACTACTGTATTTTCTGATTTTTCACCTGCATAAACTTGCAGGGAAGAATTCTAAAAGACTGGCTTAATGTAAAAAAATGTAAGACATTTATTTGAAGAGATCAAAAGTGAAAGTTGGTCAAATTGTTTTAATACTAAAAACTCTGACTACAAAAAAACAAATACTACAATGAATTTCAGTGACTACAAGTTAGAGCACATAATGACATATCTATTGTTCAAATTCAGTAAAATAAAACACAAAGGGACATGATCAGGACTGGGAGTGGGACTCATTTTCAGCCCTGGAGTTTCATGCCTCAGATAAGCTCACTTTAGATAACAACCTATTATTAAAATCATGTAATTATAATCTTACATGTTAGGTCTACAATAGCACACTGTTCCATAAAGCCTTGTAATTCAGTGTGTTTTTCTAAAATATTTCCAATTCAGTACAGGTTAGAGCTGCTTGACAATGTAGATTTATTTCAACAAGCGTGCACAGCTCAAACAATATTCTTTTCAGCATGTCCTCGGTTTCTTTGGTGCACGCCTTTCCCCTCTTCTCTCTGCCTTCTTCCTGTTAGGTTACTGTAAAATAAAGGCCACTAGTGCCAAAAAAAAATTCTAAAAAACAGTGTTTCACCTTATAACCTTATAGTTTCTTTTTCCACATCAAGGAAACAGTTCCATCAAAACTTAGATTTCAGCATGGGAACATGAGTTAAAGGGCAAATCTCCAATACTATTCTTCACAACATCTGAATTTCCTTTTTGCAATATCAAATATCAAGCAAATTAGTGTTTTTGGATCTAATCCTTATGATTAAAAAAAAATATATATATATTGTATTGTTCTCTGCAAGTGTGTTATTCACAGTATGACATAACTTTCTAATGACCCTATTATGTTTTTTCCTCTACATAAGAGTAGTTTAAAAGAAACAACCCTAAAATAATATACGCATGAGCAGTGGACTGATTTCTGCGACTTTGTGAATTACAGTAACACTGGCTAAAGAAATGAGAATTTCTTTCTCAGCTCCTAGCTCTGCTTCTGACCCTAAATCACATTTTAGAATGGTAATTCTCAGCAGAAATCTCTCGTTTTTACAAAGTCCTCTGATCATTTCAGTTCAGTTGTAATGAGCTGAATCAGCTAGCATCTCAGGATACTTCATAAAAAGCAGTTCTACACCATGCTCATCATTATATTTATCTTAATAATATTCACTCAATGAGTAGTTCTACCCATCCAATCTGGACTCGTGGGCTCATGGCTGCTTGGTGCTGCATCTTTCTTCTGACTGAGGGACTATAAGACAGCTATGGGTTGTTATAGCATAAAAACTATTTAAATTATACAATGGTATGTTATACGCTACAACGTCACACAATTCAGTGACTTGACTGAACAATGGTTTGCCTGACTCGTTTTATTGTCCTCATTTGACTTTACTAACCATGAGCTCGTTTATGTGAAAAAGTTGCCAATTTTTGCACATTTATCACACGCTGCTCTAGTATGGCCATGGGTTACATTTATTGTTTATGTAGCTTGTAAGAAGAGATTGAGACAATGCAGTTTGGGTCCTGCAGCATTTACTTAGTTTCTAATTTGCAGCACAATAAAAATGTTCAATCAACAGCCGCGCCATCGAGTGGTTACAATCATTACAACATATACTGCTTTTCAACATAATACACCGCAAAGCGGAAGCGGCCCAAGGGACAGCGGTAGCAGCAAACCTGATCAACACAGTGTCAAGACTGCACACTGGCCCGATAAAAAATATATAAAACCGGCCCTGGCGGTTTTATATAATCAGATCGACCCTTCGGGAATTGTCCCGGTCCTCCCCATTAGCCAATCCTGGCCTGGAAAATGATCATATAAATATTGACAAATTAATCGTGACTGAAAAGATCACTGGCTTTTTAGAATTTTTATTGTCAAAATGTATGTTAATTGTTCTGTTTGTTTCTTTTTTATAGATGCTGACTGCATTTCGTGAAATTTACTGGAGTTCTTTCACTGTGCAGCTGGTGGTCCAATTCTCAGAGGTCACCAAGGCTAATTTCTGTTGACTTGTGCATCACCTTAACGGAGCTACCAAGATAACCAGAGACAATTTTCTCCTCTGCTGGGAAACATGCAAGCAAACTCTCTCAACTGTTGCTTCATCTAGATGTTGCGCCAAGTTTGCAGAGTTTGATTCTGCCTTTCTTATAACTCACTTTATATAAAGATTAAAGTGAGATGTATAGAGATTAAATATCAGTTATTTTATATGTAAGATACATGCATACCATCTAATAATAATAATAATAAATAGGCATGTTAAATATGTTTTTCCATTTACTAACTGTAGGACTATAGAACTAATTCCATCGGTGACCATGAGTATATATGATCCCGCAGATTAAATTCTTACAACTGAATGTTCGGCGTTCATCATGGAAGCTGTAGAAAACTCCACAGGATTATCCACAGCCGCCTTGGTGGCCATTGCCTGCAACACATTGGTTGCCGTCCTCCTCCTCTTGCTCTGCCTGATTGTTTACCGAGCCTGTGGCGTCCCTTCCAGCCCAGAGAGGCTGCCTGTGTTAGCGCCGAGTGAAGCAGAAACCCAGCAGATGAACAAGCACAAGTACCTGTTGACCTCTTGACTGCAGAATGATGAGTCAAATGTAGCCACAAGTGAGAGTCGATGCCTGCCTCTACAGCAGCGCTGCTTGAGGAAGCACTAGTACTGAGTGTAAAAAGGGAAAATACTGACTGTCTGATACTTTCACTCAGCTATCCCTTAACAAATCTGATCCTTGGTGTGACAAAGCACATCACAGAATGACAACGTGATTGTACAAGTGGCTTCAAAACAGCATTACTATATTTATAAGGAGGAGTACCCAGAGATGGTGAGAAAGGTTAGTTTTCTAAACATGGTCTCTAATCTTGTAGTGTGGCTGGGAAAAAACCCCAGAAAGCTAGTTTTTGGTGAACAACTGGACCTACGAGCTTATGTGGAGTGTGTGCATGTTATTGTCATCCAAATAATCCCTGCTAAAATTTGATCAGAACAAGAGAGATTTGCTTAAAATATGTGCCCTCTTCAACATGTCCCTCACTCTGACATCTGCTTCTGGCTGCAACGATGGGCCACTCATGCTGGACTGAGTCACAGAGGGAATGATTGTAAGAGACCAGAGGGACTCTGTCAATGTTTCCTGCACTGCACCAAATATATTCATCCCACAACATGCAAACAGTTTCTCTGATCCTGTAACTTTCCATTTAACAAAGCATGTAGCAGTGTTTAAAGACTACAGTTTACAGTCCTCTACAGATTTTCCTGATATCAAGGCTGAACCTAATAAAGAGAAAGTGATTGAAATGGTTTCTAACTGTCTCTGACCTGTTTTTGTATTTTTTTTTTTTTTTTTAAATCCAGCATTTCCCCATCTAATCTTAAAGAGATAATTCAGTATTTTTTATACGGCGCTGATTCACAACAAATTGGCACTATATAAATAAACTGTGCTTAAAGTTTTAAAGCAGTTAATATCTTACCTTTAGTTAATAACTCTCAAAGCATCTTCATTTAATATTGATCCAGATTAGTTGGACCAATAGGCTGACGTTAGATCTGGTCCAAGGCTGTATGGGGCCTTAAGTAGAGCAGTAATTTGGGGCCCTGCTTTCTGCTAAACCCTTCTTAATTAAGCTGTGCTGGAGTTGACTTGGTAGACGGAGCTCGGATCAGAGAACTGAAGGTGTTTTTGTTGTAAGTCAGAGAGCCACTGGGGTTTGTTAAAATTTTATGGTGTGGTTCTGCTGGAGGTTTCTTCCTGTTTAAAAAGGAATTGCTGCTTTCCATCATTATCACAATGCACAAAGAAAACTTTTTACAGTTAGGTATTATAAACTGAAATTGACTGCACTGTAAAGTGAACCGTCAGTATTCGCGGGGGTTAGGGACCAGAGACGGCTGCAAATGGCTGAGACCCCTTCTAAGAACGCTCATAAGTGCCTAATTTAATAGTTCAAACACCAAAAATACCTAAATATGCATTAAATCACACAATGGAAACCATTTTAGCACAACCGCAGAAACTAATATCCACAGTGGCAGCCTCGCTTCGGTCAGAGCAGCTGTGGTTTCAGTGTAGCTCTCCATCATCAGCTTGTTAATGTATGAATGGCTAAATGTAATGTAAAGTACAGGCCATTTATCATTCCAGTGTGAAACTTGTATTGAGAATGTAACATATAAAGCAGAAGGCCAAATTTTTCAACCGGCAAGTACTTGTGGTCCACAAAAATGAGAATTTTTCAAAAAAATAAAAAGGCAAAAATTGTTTTATTGCTCAATTGTTTATTATATGCTCAACAAGCTAATAAATACCGAATATTTTAATAAAATGAACAGTTATTAGACTTTTCTAGAAAAGGAATTTTTGTAGATACAAAACAAACAAAAAGAAAAACACAGTCTTACAACTTTGATGCAGCGTTGTTTTTGGAGTTAAGTTCCCTTTTGTTTTGTTTAGAAAGTTTTGGGTTTTTTTTTTTTTAGCAACACTATTCAAAAATGTGAATCAGTCTTTCTTTAAAAACAAAACACCTGCTGGATTTCGGCAGGTTTAATAAAATTACTGTGAAATTATGATAAAAGCAAAAAACGTGGTTAATATAAAATTGATACTTTGTATTGTACTGGACATTTTCCATTTTAAGAGAATATTAACTTCCCTGTTTTTCTTTCATCGTTTCTAAATGCCTCACATCAGTGAAAAATCTTGCCCCAAAGAATAATGATAATATTGGAAAAAAACAAAACAAAACCCAGTAACAAAGCCATTTGCATAAACCTCTTTGCTGGCAGGCCAAATTTGTATCATACTTGAACTGCAGCTGGGAGCTACACAAAATCATTCAGCGATTCACAAATGGCTCTTGAATTGAACTTTGGGCACCCTTTTATGTAAAGCATTTCCACTCAGAAACTACCTAATAATACATTTGGGGAAAAAAAAAAAAAAAAAAAAAAAAAAAAAAAAAAAAAAAAGCCAAAATAACAGTGTTGTTTTACATCTCTTTTTTATATTAAACAATTACTGACTGGAAATGCTTCACATGTTCTGTTCCTCTCAGTATGTGTTGCACAGAGGAAGATCATTGGTGGTGTGTCACCGACTACCTCCTGTTTCCAATATGAATAATAACTGGCTTCTGTAAAATAATCACCCAACACAAACTTGACAACGATGAAAACAGAGTGCAAATAATATATTGACTGTAACATTTACACAGAGCGTCCCTTCAACAATTTGAACAATCTCTTTAATATGATTCATACTGTTTTAGTTCTTTTGATAACAGAGAATTGACCAAATTGAATTAAATTGATTTTAAATTATCTGAAAAAAAAAAAAAAATAATAAAAAAAAATGAAGACACAGCAAGCATCTTATTCTAAACTTGTGGATCTGTTAATGAATGAATCATGCTGTGTATGTGACCACAGCAGGACATGAAAGGCAGACAAGCTCCCAGTGAAGGAGAAAAGCTGAGGACGTTTGGATCACAGTGGAAACATCAGAGCTCCTGGGTGCTATTGTACTGAATGATCTGATTATTCTGACAGAGAGGAGTGAAGAGAAAGACAAAATAAAGATGTTTCAAAGCAAAGTCCTCCTTGCAGATTGGAAAATAAAAAGCTTCCAGATCATCTCTGGACCAGTGCCCAAGACAGCGTGTACAAGCCAAGATAAGCTGTCTGGCTGTGCTCCACAAGTGAGGAATCTATTACGTCGATTTATGTCTCTACTCACTTGCAACTCTCTGCCTTCCTTAGTTTAGTGGATTTTTACAATAAATATGAAACAGGTTTAAGAATCGCCTTCGCAGTCTAGTTGTACTGTTTCTAATGTGCCTAAGTGCTATGAATGAACAAGGTGTCAGAAAGATTTCTTCAGAAATTTTCGTTGATTTTAGTACATGGTTGTTTTACACAGTTGCTGCAGATTTGTGTGCATCCAATGGTGCTCTGATGAACTGAGAGCTGATGATTGTGAAGGGAACTGGAGAACAGCAACCTCATTATCATGCTCAAGATAAAAGAATCTCAGATTTCTAGAACTTCACCACTCATTGTGGCAGCATGCTGGAGTAGCTGTGTTGTATGAGGTCGGATTTGTTCTTTTTGTAGACTTTTGTTCATTTTTTTTTGTAATTATTCACTCTGATTTTGGATGCTATGCTGCTGGAAAGAGTTTTGCTCTTATTTTCTTAATGGACAGTTGTTATTGATGTGTAACCCTGGCAACAAGGTATTTTTTTTTTTACAACAGGGAGCAGCTAATTAACATCTCAAAAGCTCAAATAATACCTGAACAATGACCCCAAATTCAAGAGGAGTTAAAAAAAGAGGCTTCATGGATGCAGAGCAGGACGAAAGAGCAGAGAGAGGAGGAGGAAGTTCAAACCATCTCTTCCATAGATCACAATGTGGAAGGATCATATCCTCTACTCCAACATCTCTCTGCACGGATTTCTAACCGTACGGCGAGACAGATACATCAACAGAAGCAGCAAAAGCAAATGAGATGGATCAGCAGTGCTTGCCAACAAATGGTGTTATCCAGGACATTTGACTGAAATACAGTCTCTGCTGCCTGGATATGGAGCTGTCAGCATATGATCGTCATGGGACTGTCATACAGCAACAGCCTTCAGTCAGAGGCCTCTTCAGATTCGTTGCAAGACTGACTGTTACCCGAGATTCTTATTGCCCACAGCATCACCATCTACAACGACTCTTGAACATACTTGGACGACATGAGTTACAACATTTAATTTGCCTTTGGGATAAATGAAGAACTGAACTGAAACTAGGCCGAGAGGATTTGAGCTTGGTGCATGATCCTACTGGATGCTTGAGAAAATGCGGTTATAAAGGGATGGACACAGTCAGCATCAGCACTCAGGTAGGCTGCGGTGTTTAAACAATGCTCTTTTTGGTACAAAGGGGCCCAAAGTGTGCCATAAAATATTCCCCACAACATAATACCAACAGCCTGAACCACTGATACAAGGCCAAATGGATCCATGCTTTCATGATGTTCTGGCCCAATTCTGACGCTACCATCTGAATGTCACTGCTGGAAAGGAAACTTTTTCAACTAAGTTTCCAATCTGTTATTGTCCACTTTTACAAATCTGTGTGAATTTTAGCCTAAGTTTTTAGTACCTAGATGATAAAAGGGGCATTCTGTATGGTGTTCTGCTGCTGTAGCTCTTATACTTGAAGGCTCAGCAGGTTGTGCTTGCAAAAATAGCGTTCTGCATATCTTGGTTGTAACTAGTGGTTATTTGAGCTACTGTCACCTTCTCTATGAACTCAAACCATGATGGCCATTTTCCTCTGACGTGCATAAGACATTTCCATCCTTGCAAATGTCTCCCCAGTGTTGACTGGGATGATGGCATATACTGTAGTTGGAGGGATACTGGGGCAAATTGGTAGGATTTGGTGATCATTCTCATTAGCAGAGGTGGGTGATGCAGCAGTTCTGTAGGATCTTAACAGGGAAGTAAAAAAAAAGTCCCTGCATCTTAATGGAGCAGATCAACCAGATCATATGGTTTTTAAAAACTTGGTTAAAAAAAACAAAAACAAAACAAAAAACAAACAAACAAAAAAAAACTTGTTTATGGAGCTTTTTGACCTTGAAATCTACTCACTCATTCAAGTCTGTCACAATCCGCTTCACAAACAGTTTTAATATGTTTATTATCAACAAATTACATGAAAACAGATGCAGCATTTTGCTGTATGATTAAGACATTTTGTTGCAGCCATACAGAACACAGGTAAAACTGATTGAAGGATCATTTGAACAAAAATCAAGAAAAATAAGTGACTCAAATCAGTTGAACTATGCCTTTTGACTTTTTCTGAACGAATATACATACAAAAAATATGCTTCAGCCTTATATAGCAGAGGACTCGCAATCACAAGAAGGTTGTTTCCAAAACACCTCTGATCAAAATCTGTCTTCTCACCACAGGCTGCTAAGCATCTGAAATTCTGCATTCAGTCAAAATGGGCTGAGAATCCTTTTGCAAAACAATTGTCTTCACTTCCCAGAATATTCAGCTGATATAACTGAACACATGTATAACACAATAACAAACATTCCTCTTACAACTTTCTCTGACGGTACTTATGTCTATTGAATATATCAAATATAAAAAGAAAAATATCAACAGCATAAAATTTTGGGCATTCGGAAAGCTGCCCAACTCTCATTTGTGTATCATTAAGTTAGACTCTAAGAGAACACTTTATTACAAATACAGTTTGTAACATGTTGATGTTAATTGCTGCAAAAACAGATCAAACAGGTGCAAACGCTGCACCATATGAGAAGCCACAATGGCTGCATTAAACTGTGCTTAGCTCTGGGTCTCTCAGCAAGCTGAGCAGCTTATCCATCTTTGCTACTTCTGCTTCTGAACCCTTGGACAGCTCCTGACCCTTCTTGATCTAAATGCACAGATGCACACGAAAACACAAAATTTGTCAACAATCACTTGATTTTTATGAAGAAATAAAGGAAATACAATGAACACAAAGACAGGATGAAACACACATACACACACACACACACATATATATATATATATATATATATATATATATATATATATATATATTTATTTAAGATTAAAATGCATTAAGAATAATCATTTTTAGGATGATTAATTTGATATTACATATAATTATTATGACTGTACAATAACAGGCCCTTTCCATCATATTTTGAAATGTTCTGCAGGGTTAGTTGCTCCTTTAGGACACAATTACTCAACTTTACAACTGTACTGTTGCAAGTGATCTCAGCACAAGAGAATGTTTAGTAGGCCTTTGAGCTCTTTTACAATTACAGGGTCCTCATACTGCATTGGACTTTGATTTAACGAGACGAAAAAAAATAATCCAAGTTTAAGAGTTGGTCATGTAATACAAACAATCTTAACAGAGAAATCACATTCAAGAAAGGTTAAACATTATCCTCGAACAAAAAGTAACTTCTTCATTCTTTATTTAAAATGTATAAAACATCACTTTATGTGTTTGTGAATATGTGGGAGATTAAAATAATGAGGCAAAGAACAGCTGTATTTATAACAAAAGAGCATCGAATCTTGATGCCCATGTGGTTCCTGCTCATTTTCTGCTCTCATTTGCAAACACAAGCTGATCTTCCGAGTGAGCTTCAGAGATATAACACTCAGACTATCAATGATTGCGCTATAATGCTGCTTTTGTATTGGCAGTACTACTATAAAGACAAATGGCTGAAGGAAAAGGCGTGTTGTTTTCAGTCAAACTATAATCAGTGGACACGTGACAACCTGCTCTAACCCTCCATAAAAACATCACAGACCTTCAGGCCAAGGCGACTACATGTGCAATACAACAGCATGAACCAGCACATGACAACACAGCTGTACTCAGAACTCTGGGTATTTTGTGTGTATTTTCCACTTTCTGACACCGATAATTAGAGCTTCTTTCAGAATTTAAAAATTATTAAAGATACATGAATGGTTATAGAAAGAACTGTCAGTTGTACCAATTTTCAAACTTTAATATCCCTTTGTGCTCACCATCTTGGTCTGGACAGGCTAATATACTGACTCTTTAGGACATACTCTGAAGATTATTTGCTAAATGTTTTTGCAGCTGAGGCTTACTCGCCACACTGGCCTTTAAAATGCTCCAAGCACCGTTAGTGATGCTGAACTGTGCAATTATATCACTAATGGACTTGTAAGAAGTAAAGACAGAGATTGCAGGAGAAGAAGTGCGTTTGTGTGGAAGTTGTGTTCATAAAATTGTGTTTGCTTGTGTGGTTAAAACAGGATGTTGGAGCAGTCTACATAATATGGTGTGCAGTGAAGAGTGTTGTCAAAATGAATGCAATGAATGCTTCTCTCTAGTCATTAAAGTTTTGTCTAGTTTAGATGCACTGATGCGAACATCACAAAGGAAAAGTGGAAATGCTGCAGAGTTAACTGTTATTAGGCTCTGATTAAAGTGTTGTGACTCAGTGTGCCATTTGCTTTCCTCCTGTGTTCATAAGGACTGATGTGATTACTTCTCAGCTTAAGAGAGGCTTCAGGGACTCATCTAGCCGAGAAAGATTAAAGTGGCACTTTGTTTTTCAGCCCAGCTACATTTTACTATGCTATAATACACCACTGACTAAATTGTTTTTCTTCAATTTACTCAAATTGGCATTCTTTCTGCAAACAAGAGAAATAGTGATTAAGATAACTGTGCAATGTGATGGGGGATTATTCCATAGTGAAGTTAAATCAGGATTAGAGTCAAAACAGCCACAGCTTTTATTGGTTTCCATGGTAAAATTTCCTACAATAAGTACACCCACTTTTAGCAAGATGTTTGCAGCCTTTAGGATGGTCTGGTTTATCTGTTTAACTTAACTTTTCAGCTTTGTCAATCATTACTGTAGCTGATTATGCTTGACAGCACGGTCAAAATAATTTTGCTAGTTTGATGAACATCTTTTGTTCCAAGCATCAACACACCAGGTGAAATGAAACAACTTCCTGCAAACATTTGGGATAAAAGCCAAGATGATATATTCTGTTTTGAACATCAAGTAACATACTTTTAAGATAATTAAATTAGAATGTGATAATACTTTTTACACATTTAACACCTTTTAAACAAAACCATTAAAAAAAAAAAAAAAAAAAGTGAATACCATGATACATTTTGACAAAAACATCATAAATAAATCTTCAAAGTTATATCCCAAATCAGCATGCTACAAAATGATGAAATTTAGTTGCTGATCTGAATCAAGTTGTCATTATATAATATAGGAGGTAAAAGGAAAAACTAAGGTGTGCAGAATACCACAAGCTACACAAAACACTAATATCATTATGATTATCTTTTGCATAGTCCAACAACAAATAATCATAAAAACGGAGTAGGAGCGCTAACTTGGATGTGCAACCACACTGTTACCATTTCCTTGCTCAAGACTGTTGGAGCAAATGAGATATATTGATTTTACTCACCTTGGGCTTCTTGCGGAGGTTTGGAGAAAGTTTGAGGCTGATGACATTCCCTTGGTCATCACCCACAATGATGATAGGATGGATGGGATTAAATACAATGTGAGTCAGCTTGATCTTCTTCTTGATCACCACTAGCTGCTGGCAGATAGCCTCATGTTTGTTAATACTGAGGTCAAAGACGTGAACCTGAGAAAGATGAGTCATTATAACCCTTATTTAACTTTTTTCTCCCTCACTTCTGATTCATGAAATATATCTCATTTACGAGCTAACATAGCAACGTGTAAAAGAAAGATCTTAAACACAGAAACTTGTCTTGAGACAGTTATGCATTTTGTTTTGCAAGTGTGTTGCTTTTTCTTTTTTTTGTCAATATATATATAAGAATGATGGTGCAAAACTCTGGTGACAAGAAGATGCTCTGACTAGACTGCCTTGTAAAAGTAGTTATACAGCAGGCTTAGCCTGTATCTTAGATGCCCACATCTTCCTATCAACTCTTGGCCAGCTTAGCTGTCCCTGCTGGAAATATTCCCCACAGCATGGTGCTGTCACTACCATGTATCACATAACACTTTTCATTGGTGGAAAATTCTAAAAACCATGTAACCCTTTCCTTTTACTTCAGAAACATGCACTACTTTTTGTTAGCTTGTTACATAAAAAGACATGAAAACAAACTTAGGTTTTTATTTGTTAAATGACAAAATCTATAAAAGTTCAAGGTGTATGAATTAGTTTGTATGGGACTCTTAATTTTGGGTCTTAACTCTCCATAGTTGTGGGCATGTTGGAACTGTTATGATGTTTGCCATGTTTTTAGGCATCCTTATCTACTGGACATCACATCGCTACTTTCCTCTTTCAACATTAATCTATTTTGATAATCTGATGACATCAAATAAAGCTACTACAAAGCACATCCTATGTTGTTTTTTTTTTTTTTTTTTTTTTTTTTTTTTTTTTTTTTTAAATCAGAAAGATTACTGTGCCTGGACTGCTGAAGTTCACACAGCACACAAGTGTTCATGCAACTGTATTACCACCCACACAACCAACCCTCATTTGTAACTAATCATCAAACTCCAATGAGGTATGACTTTCTCTAACCTCTGATCAGTCCAGCCATTAACAAGCGTTTTTGATGTTCTAATATAAAGACTAATGCAACATTAGTCATGAGTAATTGCAGTGCCATCTGACTACATCTGTAATTCACAAAGGCACTTGGAGCAGATGGTTTATTTCACTAAATTTATAATTACCTTGGCTAACATTAACATAAAACTACAAATTACAGGTTTTAAAATGTTCCCTCCTAAGAATCTTAGAGAGATTCTTTCTACCAGGCTCTTGTAGTGCTATCTTTTCGGAACTTTCTCTGTATTAAAAGACAATGAAGCTGCACTGTATTCATTTCTACAATTTGTTTCCAACAAAGGAAATTCCTTATTTATGCAACTGTCACATAGTTAACCATCAATCCAGCCATCCCCGTTAATCCTTGCTGACTGATTCCTATCTGTGGCTGTCAGAGTACACCCTGGACAGGTCACCACTCAATCACAGGGCCTGCGCTGTCATACGGCCATAAAACTTAACTATCTGGTCTGCTTTTTGAATTTCATCTGGCGTAAATTGCTCGCAGATTAGGACTGTGCCTTGCAGCTTTTTGTCTGAAGTGGATTTTTCTGTAATTCTCAGTAATTACACAGAGGCATGGATTACCGTGTGACTCATTATGAGGATTGCAGAAAATCATTTTATTTGGACAGTTGGCGACATTTACTTAAGTTTTTTATAGACAAGGAATTGAATCAGGGCTCAAATGACAGAAACTTAATCATGAGATATAATAAAGACATCTGTTGCCTGGAATCTCTAAATTTGAAGAGCTGACCATCCAAAACTAAGGCCCTGTCCACACAGAGACGATTTTAGGTGCATCCGCAAAAGTTATGTTGTTTAGGCTGTGCATCTACACGGATTCGGGTCTTGGGAGACCAAAAACAATCATTTTTGAAACCGGGTTCCAGAATGGATAAATTTCAGAATGCTGGCTTCATGTTTCCATGTGGCCACGCGAGCAGCGTCTTTTTTAAATGATAATGTTGAAGCTCCATCCCTCCCTCTATCCTGCTATGTCCTTTTAAATCATGACGTTATACTGGGATTT
This sequence comes from Anableps anableps, assembly GCA_014839685.1. Lineage (NCBI taxonomy): Eukaryota > Metazoa > Chordata > Actinopteri > Cyprinodontiformes > Anablepidae > Anableps > Anableps anableps. Next base: position 28,030,612 of record CM026069.1, read on the forward strand.
CTGTTTTACAATAACACTACATAGTGACACTTGATTAAATAATGACCGCTAATCATTGATTATGTCATGTTCGACAGATTCTGAACATTTTAAAATAAATGGCTGCTAGAACACAGCATTTTAATAAAATGTACAAGTTTTGTGCTTTTCTGCTGCACAATTACAACTATTTCAAAACAATTTTTATCTGAACACTTTCTAAAAACCCGTCAAATGTTGTGAAAAGAAGCCTAAATCTTAACCTCCCCAAACCCGTTTTTTCCAGTCCAACTTGTTCAAGAGAAGCCCATTTGGGGGAATACCCACCCAATCTCGCAACATTGCCCAGTGTTTATGTTGTTCTCTTGCAATGTTACAGCGCCACCAACTGGCATACCTACTACACCATTTTCTATGGTGCTGCTTCCTGTTGCGGACGCACATTTTTTTTCTTAATCATTTACAAATGTCTCTGTTTGTACAATGCCTGTATCTTTGGGAGAGTCCAGGGGGCACACAGATTTATTGTTCTGACTGTCCTTCCAAGTGGACATGATCAGAAATGTCTACTTAAATGCCTCCCATTAAAAAGTGATCAGAAACCAGTCCAAGAACCATTCATCCATTATGTAGCACGCTTATCCTTGCAGGGTCGCAAGGGGGGCTAGTGCCTATCTCCAGCGGTCATCGGGCGAGAGGCGGGGTACACCCTGGACAGGCTGTGTTGGGCATCACAGGGCAACACAGAGACAGACAGGACACACACATGCTCACACCTAGGAAGAATTTGGAGAGACCAATTAACTTAACATTCATGCTTTTAGACTGTGGGAGGAAGCCAGAGTACCCAGAGAGAACTCATGCATGCACAGGGAGAACATGCAAACTCCTCGCAGAAAGACCCCAGGTTGGTTTCAAACCCAGGACATTTTTGCTGCAAGGAAACATTGCTACCAACTGCGCCATTGTAAATCCAAGAACCAGACATGGCATAAGAGAGCTTTGCAAATGATAAGAAGTCATGTAACCAGTCGACACAAGAAAAAAAAATTCCTAAAACAAAACAACAACTCCTGCCCACTTAACCTTCAGATTATGGCAGATTTTAAAATAAAGAGTTTATCTAAAGTTACACCATCTGCCAAGCCACATACTGTATCTCATCACTCTGGGCCACAGTGCTACCAAAAGTATGCTCTTCAATAATATACATGTACAACCTTCGATTTTATTATCCTAGCCTACACATCCAGTAATATGCAGTGGAAACGAAGAGTACACCGTCAACTAAAAGTCACCCAAGTTAGACCACAAGTCATTTCAAAACCTGTAACCCCTTTTATGTGAAATTTGTTTTACACTCCACTTAAGAAACAGATCTTTTAAAAGGGAACAACAACAACAAGGCTGCAGCAACTGGGTTACATAAGTGATAAAATGTCAGCATTCACTCTTTTGGTTGGAGCCCATCAGCATCCTACAATTTGACTGAAGGCAAGGCAAAGTAAATTACATTTTCAATTTATTCATTTTCATAGATAACAAAAGTCTGAAATTTTACCTGGGGTGTAAATACTTTTCGCATCAACTGGATAACATTTTTGTGACATTGTAAAGCAAAACAACCAGAATTTTAACCAAATCCTACTTGAGTCTAATACTATCCGAAAAAGCACACGCTGAGATCACATTTGGTGCACTTCAACCCAACAGAGCCAAACTGAGTAAACACTCTCAGAATCACAACAGCAAGATCAATACCTACAACATGTCAATCACAGGGGTCTAGGCTACATGGATGCAATATTTGGTAGGCTGGTACATTTGAGAAGCAAGGAAAATGTTGGGTCATTGCAACAGATATTGTAATTGCAATATTCCACCACATCAGCATTGCATATTTTCCTTCTATGGTCCAACCATACACTCCTAATAAAATTATTTACATCAACAAAATTAGGAATTACGACATCAATTTTAGGCAAAATAAAATGTATCTATATCTTATGTATATGGTCTGGTAATCATTAAGTACAGCATTTCTGTGATCCTCACGTATCTTAAGAAGGTTGTAGGATGTTGGAAGTCATAAACAGTTTTTAATGACTAAAGTGATAACACGCCCACATTCCTAAGAAAATTCTGCTGTGGACTCTGACCTCTGATTACAATATGGTTATACAAGCAATAGACATACTACATACAGTGTGTGCAGGTTTCCTCAGCTGCTGAGTTGAGTTGAACAGTCAGGTTGGTCACTTGGGTTTAAACAACTGGACCAACCATGTTTGGGATGAATTTCCTTGCATTTTGTGTGCTCCTGTGTGCTACTAGCTGCTCAGCTGAAAATGGTAAAATTATTTTTTACAATTAACTTGATATCTTGACACATGAATAAACATGTAGATCTCTTTTAGGGATTATTTTATCACTACTTGAAGACCAAGAATAAATAACGCCATGAGAATTATCTTTTAAATAAAAATGTAATAAGTCAGTTGGTGTAGATTATGAATTTTGAACAGCAACTGAAAGATTTTGAGTACAATGTTCTATGTTCTTCATGATTTTACAAATTAATTTATTTCATCAGGTGCAAGATCGAAGTCAAGGACTCTTCAGCCCTGGTTGGTTGGTCTTTCAGCTGTCGTTGGCTTCCTGCTGATTGTCTTTATTCTCCTAATTGGAAAAAAACTACTAAATAAAGACAGGTTTGTAAATTAGTTATTCTCTCTCAAACACCAATTACACTGACAGACTGATGGTGTTACATTGTGAACAGTTTCTTTCCAACTTTTTAAAAATCATGTTCTGAACAAGAATGTTGTTTGTTGGGACAATTTTTTACTCTGGTCAGAAAATTGTGTTTAAATATAAAATCCTGTCGCTAAGGCAATAAGCTCAGAAATCCTAAAACAAGGACTGTATAGCATCTACTGCCTCCTTGTTACTTTATTGCAAAGAATTATCAGGCTCTAGCCCCTAAGGTAATGCAGAGGGCACTCTAGATTCAGGCAGTACAAATTATTTCTGAAATGTTAAAATGTAGAATCACACTACAGTCATTGAACCCTATTCTTTGTTGGTTTTGTGCTTCAAATACAATATTTTCTATTGAATACAGGTTTCAAATTTACCTGCTAAGCATTTAATTTCTGACACAGAGTGGTTAAAACAACAATCATGCTGTGGTAGAGTTCCCTGGCAGAGCATAGCTGTCCTGTAATGTCTTATTTTTATGTAATTTCCATTGCATAACCAACGATACTTTAGTACAAACTTTTATAGCTAAACAACATGTAGTAAAGGTCAAACTAAATCTAATCTCACACAAAGATAACGTCTTTCGTTGATTAGCAGAAAGTATATGAGTGTGTTAAATTCTACTTTGGCAAATTGTAGTGTAATCTTTCTTGAGTAGAAGTTTAACTCAACTCTCTGCATTAATATATTGCATAATACTGCAGCATTCTAACTTGCTGGTTCAATTCAATTCAAAAATACTTTGAGCCCAAAGGAAAATTAAATAATTTAATTTGGTTTATTTAATTTTTTTGATCATTTGGTTGACCAAAAAAGTACATTTCTTTGAATTCTGTAAAAAGGCGTAGTAATTAGTGGGGGTGTCCCAAAAACAACTTTTTCACTTCTGATAAAATACCAATATTGCAGCTTTGAGTATTGGCTGATACCGATACAATATCAGCATGAATTCTACATAGTTTTATTACTTATTCTGTAGTGTGGAATGTTAGAAAAGGCTTAATCAAGTGATATTACTCAAACAGAGAACAATAGTCAGCAACAATAGGTATGAGAACAACTGATCCATTTATTAACCAATGGGTCTGCGTGTGGGATACAAGCGCTGCTGGATAGAAATGCTGGGTCAGACTTGATGCTGGAGCAGAGTGCTTCTATCAGCGTGCTTCTATCAGAGATTTTTGATGCAGGTGGCTATAATCCCATACTCTTCTTTTTTTTTTTTAAATATCAGATCAATTTCTGATATCAATATTGGATCGGGACACCCCTAATAATTAGACTGACCGCTTAACATTGCAAGTTTTTCTTGGTGTTGCACTAAGACAATATTTTTATGCATTTTGATTCCATTAAAATGTAGGTGAAAGTATCCAAGCAAGCAACCAACCAGTCTGTCCACTGTTATCTTGTCTTGCAGGGAGAAAGAAGAGAAATGGGAACATGACAAGTCCCAAAAGATGCAGGATCTGGATGCTTATGAAACCAATCTGTAGAAACCCATCTGCTTATGGGTAGAAAACTACCCACACGTCACAGTGACCACTCCGTCAATGATGCATATTTTCAACAGAGAATATACTGAATTTAATTTATGCTATTATCCTATGTAATGAGGACTTTTGTTAAACTCACCTTTTCAACAAGTTATCAAATTTGATTACAGCAAAAAGACTAACACTGTACACAGTACAATTAAATTGCAGATGTTCCTCTTAAGATTTACACTATGTATACATAAAAAGACAAGTCACTAAAAAATGTAAATAAATACATAAAAAAAAAAGTACATGTGCATGTAGAGTTGGTTTGAAATGATTACATTTTTAACTAACTTGTAATTGTTTATATTTTTATTCTCTTTTAAAGACAAAAGTGCTGCCATTTGGAAATAGTTTCATTTTGAAAATGGCAAGCTAAAAGTTTAAGCCACTGCTGAATTCTTGCAGTTAGGCTGAAAATCATCTGTACCCCCTGGTAGGTTTAGGTATGAATCTTTTGACAGGAAGTAATACTAATGTTTTGGAATGATCCAGGCAGTGTCCCTACTTGGATCTGAAAATTAATCTTTGAAGGGAGCTAAATTTTAAAGGTGATGGCAAGAAGGCCTTCCAACCTCAAATGTTTAGACTTTATCAAAAAAAGATGAATGGTTTAAAACGCCAGTGTAAACAGGCAAAAAAAGTTTGTCAGTGTTAAACTGATGTAATGTCATTTTTGTTAATGTAAATAAAAACATTTTTTTTTTTTAATCATACCCTTTGTACATTGTCTTATCTTTTGGGAGATTCCAATTTCATTTCCAGACAGAAACAAACTTCTTGGTTAAATAAAATAACTTTAAATCCAAATCTGATAAGAAACATGAATAATAAATAATGAACCAGTGTTATGTTAACACATAAGTTACTTTATAGTCTAGATATGTTTTCAGTTCAATTTAGTTTATTTATATAGCACCAATTCACAACAAATGTCATCTCAAGACACTTTGCAAAAAAAACATTTCAATCATATATACATTCCAATTAATCCTAGTTATTAAACAATACAGTAAGCTCAATTAGTTATTCATAGTTCCAAACGTTTCTAAGGAAAAGTAAGAAATGGCAAGTGGATGTTCTCATTAGAAACCAGTAATGAAAAACAAATGCCATCTATCCATTCAGCCATCATCTAAACTCACTTATCCTTACAAGGTCGCTGGTGCTTATCTCAAGCGGTCATCGAGCAAGAGAGGGGTATACCCTGGACTGGTCGGCAGGGCAACACAGAAACACACAGGACAAACAACCATGAAGGCACACACTCACCTAAGGACAATTTAGAGAGACCAGTTAACTTAATGATCATGTTTTTGGACTGAAGGAGGAAGCTGGAGTACCTGGAGATAATTCAAACCCATGGCGTTCTTGCTGCAAGGCAATAGTGCTACCAACTGTGCCATTGTACAGTTAAAAACAACAACAACAACAAAAAAAACTAATGGTTTGGATTAAATACAAATAAGTTATTTTTGTTTCTATGGTCAAAAATTGATGAGAAGTTCCTTGACAGGCCCATAATTCTAGGATGTGCCATTTCTTCTGTACATCTCAGCTTGTTCTTTCAAAGCAGATACAAGAGTTTGATTAAAAATGGGGATCAAAAGCACCTAATGTCCAAAGATAAAAAAAATAAAAGAAAAACTTTCAAAATCCCCACAAAGTTTGCTTCTTTAAAAGGTAAAAAAAAAATTTCTTGTATGTAATCGAGGCAAAGACATGACGGATGGCTGAAAGATTTTCCAATGCACCCAATTTAATTATTGGCTTGTGCAGATATTGTTTACTGAAAAATATGTGTGACAGTTCCTACAGAGAAGGTTGAGAGGACATCCACCAGAAAGAGTAAACACAGAGTTTGAAGACTAATCACTAGCAGAGAGACCAGACTTTCTCATTATGTCATCCACACACTTTTCTAAACAGGCGGCTCAGATGGAGGATCAGGGACAGAGAGAATTTGTTTGCGCCACACAACTGTGTCATTCTTGCACCTCAGCCTCCAAGGCAATGCATTACCCTCATGAACACATGTGCACAAGCTCACACAAACCCACACACTCATGCCATTGTTCCTCTGACATTTTGTGGAGTGGCAGAAGTAACTGAAAGACAGGTTGTCATTATTGATATAGATGCACCAAGGAGCACACAACTTCAATAAGTTACTCAAGCTCTACTTGAGTGTAGTCACAGAAATTGATGATTGTTCTGCAACAAATCTCCTGTACTGAGAGATAATATGTAGCTTAACGTCAGTCGATAAATGTGAGTTGTGTGTTTATCATTCTTTATAAACTGAACGAGATAAAATAAAGTACTCAGCCTTGGTGAAATTTAGCAAATACAAATTAAAAAAAAAAAAAAAATACAAAAAAAAAGGGAATTTGGAGTATGTGTTGGGCCCATTTAAGTCATTACAAACTCAAATCTTCAAAAATCCCTGGGGCGCCACATAGCTTACTGGTAGAGCAGATGCACCATATTCCTGGGTTGCAGATGACGTAATGTCGACGTCATGGAATGCAGATGTCGGGCAGGAAGTAAATGCAGCTGTACACAACCCCGTTCCCTTCTGTTGATTCAACATCAAAATGCAGTGTATGGTTGTTGCAACCGCTCCAATCGGGAGAGAGATAAACGTTTTTTTAATGTTCCGAAAGTAGTGTCACAAAGGAGTTAATTTTAAAAAACTTACAGAAAAACGCCCACAAAAGTGGATCAACAATCTACAGCTAAAAACAGGTGGTGGGGAAACGGACAATGCAAGAGTTTGCAGCAACCACAACAGGTAAGGGTGGTATTGTTTATTAAATCGTATTTTCAGATATTTTATTGGACAGTTACTTGGACAGACAAGCGGTGTTTTTAATGGGGTTTCTGTAGATCTCTGCGAATGGCTGACTTGCATTAGAGAAATGCAGTATGACTCAAGATCAACATATACATACAACTCCAGCAGAAATTTGGGTTTACAGAAGCTAAATAAATTACTTACAAGTAAATCCTAGCACATAGAAATAAGGGTTGACTTGCTGTTAATGTTAGCGATAGCATGGTTATCATAGGTGAATTACTTAAAATAGCACAACTCACTACTCACCTGGCAAAAAAGGCAGCCATTTAAAGCTTCTTTCAATCCTAAATGGTTCATCCAAACTAACAAAAATAATTATAGCCTTCGAGGCTTTTGAAAGCTTTCATCTGGCTTGCCGAATAATACGAGGTCTGCAGCACCAGATGTTTGTCAATCGCCTTCACGCCGGGTAAATCCTCCAGATTATATGACAAGTCCTTTTTATTAAGACTATATGGGTCATATCCCAAATGTAGGCATATTTTTCAATATCTCATCTGTGCCAGTCAATTTAAGGTATTAGCGTACTCGCCGTCATCCATTTCGCTGTATTTTGAACTGGAGCAAATCACTTCCTGCCCCCCATCTGAATTTTGAGCTCATCTGGGTCATGTGACTGCAACCCAGCAATATAGAGGCTATAGTCCTTGACACAGCTGACCTGGGTTTGACTGTCAACCTTCGATCCTATACTACATGTCTTCCCCTTCTCTCTCATCCTTTCTGTCAAACTACTGATGATAACTAACTCCATAAAATCTTAAAACAAAACACCATTGTCATTTCAAATGCCAATTAAAATTCACGCTTTATTCACTGCATTGCCAAACCCCAAAGTCTACAATAAGGTGTAACTGACAAATTTTAATCTTTAAGAATGAAAGCTAACAAAATATGAGTTCCACCATTAAATATATGAGCACTGACTGACACAGGAATATTGTTGTCAAGATTGAATTTGAAATGATTAACACTCTTGGTCCAAAAAACTTCCTGCAAAAGCTCCTAATAAATGAAACGGCACCTGCCATCCAGATCATTTCTCTGGGGTAAATTTCTATCCCAGATGTACTGGAAATGCGGTAATTATTACCCCAAAAGAAACCCTGGTCCTATGTCTTAGGCAAAGTAAAGGTTGGTTGTGTGATATGAGTTATCCTATGCCACAGCTGGTGCCTGTGATGACCAAATTCTGGCAGTTGAGAGGACATGATATAAAATACACCAAGTATCACATAAGGTGTCTCAAATTACTCAGCTCATTTCCTCTCTGTCATTCTCACTCAACTTCACTTGGCACATTGGACGGGAAACGTGTCAGACATAACAACCTTGACTTTTATAGTGTTGCGCAGACTGAGAAGACCAACAGATGGGGACAGCTTGAAGCCATACAGAAAAAAATATGTGAAGATAAGCAACACGACACCCACTGAAATTACTTTTGCCTGGAATCAATAACTAGGAAGCTTCTTTGTTACATGAAACACGAATCTGAACCAACTCAATTCCCTGAGGCTACTTAACTTTGATTTGAGACTTATCCAATTTATAAAGAAGATTAAAAAGTGAGTAGCAGATGGTAGATGTAGCTGTTTGGTGTTTCACATGTTCAGTCAAATAAACATCAAGTTGTTGGTGATACACAGCAGATATGTGTTGTCACATCTGTGATCTTGCAGTCAAGCATGCTTTAGGCTCTGATAAAGGTCTGAAACTAGTTACATTCTTCATTTAAACACAGGATCACTAGATAGAAATGTTTTGTGTATTCTAGATTCTAAAAGGTAGAGAATGAGTCAAAGTTCTTTGTTTTACAATGCTTTATTTTAAAAATAGAACAGGAAAGAACTGAAATAAGGCCCTTACCTTTCTATCTGTTGTCACAGCAGCAAATACAGTGGAGGAGTAGGGAGCCCAGGCAACATCTCCGACGGCTGCATTAAGGACAAAGGTGAACATTGGAGTGCTGAAACAAATATAAAAGGAAAGTTAAAGGAAAATCCCGTCAAAGTAGCTCACTTTGGAAATGCATTTTATTTGTGAGAACTGACACAGTTGACAATCCATTTGTGAATGCGTCGCTCAGGATGCATTCTAATACTAAGTGGAAATGGAGGTTCTGTCATGTCCAAATTCTTTTCCTGAATAGAACGCAGGAATAAGTAAAAACAAACAAACAAACAAACAAAAAAAAAGGGGTGAAAAACTCAAATTACATGACCCGAAGAATGCACACCAGCATGTGTGCATCTTGGTATACATTTTATTTGCACATTCAGGTCCCTGCCATGTTCTAATGCATTCAAAGCTTAAATGGACGCAAAATTAGTTATAACAGGCTTTATTTGAGAAACATTTATTTCAGATGTTAAAACAATACAGTAAAAATAATGTAGGTTGTTTAGTTTTTATAAATTTAAATATTGTCACGTGGACGTCGACATGTTGCTTTTGTTGCAATGCATCCTGGTTAGTTGCCCTCTGCTAGGTGCTACACAGCTCGCTCCATCTAGCCAGAACAGTGATTTTTGCGCATTGAGTAAGGTCCAGATCGTTCAGTTTGAACTGGAGTCCATTGAAATAGAAGGTAATGCAGAAGTGACAAGGGGAAATGAAAATGAGGAGGACTAAACGGATGATGAGGAGAGAGTTGACCGAAACACCTGGTGTTTGTGCTACTGCTGTTTAGAAATGCCAACACAAAGCTGAAGTTGGCTTCAGATCGATATTGACCACACCTGAATATAAGTTGCACCCACTAACTTTGGGGGAAAAAATAAAAAAATAAATACAGAAGCCTACCAGGAAAAGTCATTGGTCTCATTGGTCGCTATCTTCATCTTCCTTTTGCACATGAAAAGCACTAAAGTCATCTTCAGTGTTGGAATTAACCAGCCCCCCCCACACACTTTCTCAGTCTCTTTTGTTGTTGCTCTCAATGTCACTTTTGCCTCAAGGCAAATTTGCTCTTGAGCTTGTGCTGCCTTCTTCATCAAGCAGCAGTCCAGCCTTTTGAAACCCACTGGTAAAAAGCCGTATATTAGCCACATCGCAGTGTTCAAAGCGTGTGAAAAAAGTAGCGGCTTATAATCTGGAAATTACAGTAAAGATATTCAAAGTAGTGAAAAATTAGGCTGAATCGCCCATTAGCCATTTCCCGAATGCAAGCTGCAACTGGAAGCCAACTTCAGCTTCGTAATGCATACCCAAAAGAAGAGTGTATACGGCAAAGAGCTCCAGTTTCTAACTCTAGCTGTTTATAGTAACGATTGGGATCAAAACATTTTCTCAAATAGATTAGAATTGTGTGTCACAAAGAGTTAAAGATGCTTCATTGTCACTTTCAGTGTCAATTCTTTATCTTCCTGTTTGTTTTAATTTTACGTTAGCTCCTGCTAGTGGTGTTAGCTCTAGCTAAACAGTAGATCACAAATCGATCATGTTAGTTTGTTTTCACACATATCTCATGTATAACGGCAAATGAAAACTTTTGGGCAGTTTGCCTCAATCCAGATGTTTTATGGGCTGCCCTCATCAGCCTCCATTACCTTGACTTCTTATGTTTTGTTCGTAGGCTCTAGCCCACTGTAACCTACCCACGTCATTGGCCCTGCATGCATTGGGCAGGTGAACAAAAAAACAAAAAAAACAAACAAACAAAAAAAAGCGACCTTTGTAGGTAAAAAAAAAAAAAATACAATAAAAATATCAAATTTTTGAAGTTATGAGTTTTTATGTTTCTCACACACACACACACAACTTTTAGGTTAATAGGAAAATTACAGCATATTTAGGCCAACATGTTCAACAAGTTGTGGATCCCTTTAAAAGCTTAAAACGAATCTGACCAGAATATAACTTTTTTTTGAAATCATCATATCAGCCACACTAAGAAAAACAACTTTTGACAACTATGACACAGTTTCAATATGTCACAGTTACCGTCACACTAAAATGTACAGTGCCATTTAAAGTATTGTTACTCCTTGAACCCTCTCACATTTTGTCACGTTACGACCACAAACCAATGATTTTATTACTGTTTCATAGACCTACAAGAAGCAGTACATTCCTATAAAGCTAACCCTGATCTTAACTTCTGCACAACTTTAATCTTGATTTGTCTACAGTTTTCCTTGGTCTTCATAATGCTGTTTGTTCAATAGTATTCTCTGACAAACTTCTGAGAAGGGGATAAAACAGTTATTTTAGATATCTGAAACTTTTATATTAGTGAGTGAGGAATTCTGGGGATATTAGCAATAGTCAGACACTCCACAGTGTAATGGAGAAACCTATTTCGCCACAAAGATGGATATATTTTCAGTATACCAAATGTCTTTTCTCTGCATAAAGCAAATGTATATGCACCATTTTCCCATTGTTCTTACTCATAATGTATTCGAGTTTCATTAATTTTGGAAGACATGTAGTGATGCCACATCCATTTTGCTTGTTCCCCACATGTGCTACATTTGTTTGCATTAAAGTCTAATCATTAAGCAGGGTCCATAATCACTGCTTGATTCATTTATTTACAAGGTCTGACAGTATTTAACTCCACAGTGAACTGAGAAGTAACAGTGTTTGAATCAGAAATCTTAAGATTTGGGTTTTTTAAAGGATTTTAAGGTTCACACTTTGAAATAACATCTCATGATGAGCAAATGATTACTATCATTATTCAGTCAAGCTGCTTGTGCAGACAAAATGTGGGAGGATGTGTGGGTTAATCAAATGAGCCAAGTAAATTATATTTGATCCACAATGATTGTAAGAAGCTTATAAAGACTAACACACTTCAACACCATGGAAAGATCAGATGAATTATTACATTTCACTGAGTGTGCCTGACTATTTGCAAACAAAAATGCTGCTAAGGTCAATGATGTAGAATTATTTTGCATATTTTAAAACTAACAAGAACACTAGCCTTCTGTGGAACTCTTCCACCAGCTAAAAGACAAAAGAAAATTTCTATATATGAAGTTCTATATTATTCAACTAACTGAAATGACAAAAAACAGGGTTGTCCTTGTTTGAATGTTAAATGGATGTCATGTTGACATCAAGCAACTCCTTTCAACCCAACCCTGAGTTTCAAAGGGAGAGTGTAACACTATTCATTGCAGCAGTCATGCTATTCCTCAGAGCTTTCACTCTCCTCTGAAAATGAACCTCATCCAACGAACAGGAATATTTCACAGAACAACCCATACACGATCTTTCAACAGGTTCAATGCCGCCTATTTTATTCAATGGAAAGTCCAGTTAAGCCAGCAGACACAGATGGAATACTGGCTCTTGTGATGATGGGCAAGTGTCTTAGCACCACATAAACAGCACCGTCACAGACTAGTGTTGATATGTGTTGATAAATGGCTTCTCTGAAAATCTGGCGACCAGTCATCTGGTGAAATCTGCTAACTGTCCCGTTTTTTGCCACATGGCAGACTTAGCCCTAGTAATCATGGACTGGACTTGAAAAATGAATGATAGGATTAGAGGGAAGGAACCTACAAATAACTGCAAACCTATGGAAATGACATTTGAAGTTAAATAAAAGTAGAAATCAGAAATGTTGTACAAGATAAAAAGGTAAGGGTATATATATATATATATATATATATATATATATATATATATATATATATATATATATATATATATATATATATATATATATATATATATATATATATATATAGACCAGAGGGCTACAGAGGGGGTAGTGCACCCTTAGCAACTGTAACATCCCCAGCCTATTTAGGCATGGACTCTGTTAGACCACTAAAGGTCAGCTGCGATACATTGCACCAAACTTGCAGCAGCTGATCATTTTAGTCAAGTGAAAGCTTCGAGCAGGTATTTCTGGCATATTTCATTGATACTTAATTGGACAAAGATGTTCAGGATTGTGGTGTATGGAGGCATAATCGTCAGTTTAGACAGATGGCATAATTCAAAACTGTCAGAGAGATTACAACATATGGGAACCTATTTATATACTGAATGGACTGAAATCAGATAATGTCATATTTTAGAGCCATAAAGCTATAAATATTTACATATGCATGAAACACAAACATGTTTTTTTTTCATTGTTTTCAAAGCAGATGAGTAATTTTATAAGCTCCCTTTCTTAAACTAAATTCCTTTATAACCATGATTCCTGAAAGCTGTAAGTGAGTACCACATATGGTTTATGATGTGTAATCTGAGTTGGCAGTGTCTGATGGACTAAAGCTTGGGTACATAGAAGACAGAGGGATTTCTTGACAAATAAGAACCTTTTAACATTAATATGTGACTGACCACGGCAAATGTAGGAACAACTCTCCTTGGGGGCGTTTTGAGTTATTTACAGATTCTGAAAGTGTGGATCCTAAGCTTTCCAATGATGTCAAACACATGGGAAAAAAAAAAAAAAAAAAAAAAAAAAAGAAGACATTGCCATTTGAATGTTGGCACTCTGGATTCCTAAATTCTGAGAAAACAGCTCTCAAAAGAATTGCCCCCAAACCTGAAGGGCAACCTGGGGGTGTTAACAAAGGCTGTTCATTTACATTACTTTGTAATAACCCACCAACCCACCTCCCCAGCATTGGCTGTCAACTAGTGATGGGACTTATGGGTCTTTGAAGGGAACCAAATCTTTAGGATCATTTCACTTTAAAGAGCAGTTAAAATGATCCATTTTTGAACATTTACATTTTTTTCGCAGAACAAGCCATTTTATCCCTAACAGAGTGAAAATCACAAAAAAGTAGAATCATCTATAGTAAGTAAAATTAACATTTATTCAAAAGGTGCAAAATACAACCACAGTATGTTTTTGCAGAAATAAATGGTTATGTATTTTTTAAAGTATAAATGTCAAATACCCATGTAATTCTTTGCTACAAGTGCTGTGTGTGAAAACAACATTTTAGGGCTATTTGCAATATAGAAACATAATAGGAAAATGTAACAAACAGGAAAAAAATGGATCTGAGTTGCTTTGGCAGAAACAATAAACCTCTTCTGGACCATTAAATATAACAATTATCCAGTCCTTTCCTATATTGTATTTATTCACCGATTAAATAAATATAATTTTAGATTAAACAACAATAATAGCTGTTTATGTGTGTGCAGAGCATCATAAGCAAGCTAAGTCCTAAAAAAACAAAGAACAGCTCTCACTAACTGAGACTCGAGTTCTAGCGTAAACGCATCCAATCGCTCGTAAACGTCCCATCACTATTCTCAACAGGTATGACTTGGCTTATCTAGTTAGAAATATATTTTTAGAAGTTTTCAGCTTTTGTTCCATTTTCCAATAAGGCTGTGAGCTTATGTCTTTTTAGCTCTTGTAATGGAGTCGTTTGTGAACCCTGTGCTCTTGTGGAATTTAACAATGGCCAAAATATACACTGCAGGGTTTCTCAGTTGGCTGGGGAATGGCTTGGGATTCCCTCAAATAAGCAGAAAACCCCCCCGATAAATATAACATTTCAGACGATGTTTTCTTTCAACCTGAATAAAGTCTGATGTAAATAATTATTTTATTTTGAGTGTTGCAGCTACTAGATTCAGTTAGTCAGCACATGGCGCAGTGCTGCTCACCGCCCCATCACAGTCATATCACCCTCATTACAGTCTCAGCAGTGCAGCCCCAGATCTGCGTGCCAGTGGCATTCTATGTATTGTAATATTGTTTTAAAAACAATAAAAGTTCTGCAACTCACCCCAAGAAACTGAAAAATATTCCTGCAAACATGAATTCCTCCGATATAAGGGGTCCTGGCGTTTTCTTTCCACCAGTATTTTTTTTAATTTATTTATTTATTTTTTTTTAAATGGTGAATGTCATCCCCAAAGTATCTTTTTTTTTTAATGGCTCATTGGGTGAAGTGATATGTTGGAGATGTTAATGAGCAATGTGTTTACTTCAAACTTGCAACTTATAGGCCAAAACCAAAACAAAATGTGTAAATAGACAAAGCCTGGTATGTTAATCCGCTGAGTTTCCCCCCCGATCCGGCTGAGATATGCTCTGTAAACAAGCTAAATTCAAACACAAAGTTAAAAAACCCCCGAAACTGCTATTTAAAGCATTTTCAGAAATTGGTGGGTTTTCTTTTCTTTTCTTTTTTTTGTTTCTGCTCTGCCAACTTGTGCGTACATTTCGTCTGTCGCGTGACATATGTTAAATGGATGTGTGGCCGCTTATTGGCTACTTAGAAAAGGATGTCATGAGTACTCCCTCCCCCTTTTATTATGAAATTATTAAAAAATAAACATACATAAATGACAAACCATGAAAATTTTAACAAAATGAAACAAATATAATAAATATAAATAATGTCATGAGTACTTCTGCTACAAAGATCATCTATGCAGGAAATGTGGGTAATTTCGTGGAGACAAGAAAAAGGCAGACTGCCTGTCCACCCAACAAAACACAGTTTCTCTGTTGAAAACATCTTTTTGGCCAAATAATTATTTCAAGGAAACCTCAATCCAACTCAAAGGAAAGAAAACAACATGGTTCCTGTTACAGCTATGAGAGATAGCTTGAGCACAAAGTAAACAGCCAGATCACTGGAGCAGATATTACAAATAGGGCTGCTACTAATGATTAATCGATAAAAACAAACAAACAACAATGTTAGCTACATACATACATAGTAGATTTTTAATTTAACCTCTTAGGCTTTTGTTTTTATACAATATTAGAAATACATTAAAAGAGGCAAACAAATTAAATTTTTTAAATAGGAAAATAAACATTTTATTGCCTAAAATGCAATAATATAGCTTTCCTTTAGTGAATTTGAACCAGGTGAAGCTAAAACTGCCACTTGGGGAGTTTTGGGTAGAACATATTTACAGACAAAGTTTTGCTCTGGGTGTATTTTTTCAGCAAATGGCCTTTTTTAGAGTCTGTGTACTCTAGTTAAAGATTAAGCGATTACTAAAGTACTTGACGATTATTTCAATAATTGATTAATCATGATGAATTTGATTAATTGGTGCAGTCCTAATTATAAAATCTATCTAAATGTTGCCATAATTTTTAGTGTTTAGTGCTTAGAATTAAAGTTCTGTTACAAGTGATCATTTACAATCGTGGGGAATTACAAACAGACAGGGCACTCTCAAAACACTTCAATCCTTTGATAATGTGGCAGTTTGCTAGGTCTCCATGTAATGTTTTAGACATTTCTACTGACTTCCTCCTCCTCACTGCATAAGCTGGCACATAAAATTTAGGTTGTGAAGCTGGAGACTTTGCAATCATTGCTTTTGTCTTGGAAGAATGCCTGATTTCAGACTTCCAAATTTAATGTCCTCATTCCTTGACAACCTTCAGCTGCCTTGTGCTCACTCGTTTCTTTCACCATTTTTTACTGATTTCAGTTTATTCATGAAAATGAATAAAGTTATTCTAAGCAATAAGTCTCAGCACAATTGAGGAGAACAAGTTATAAAATCATTACACTTTTTTAATTCAAAACACCACTTTTACTTGGTCCAAACCGCTGCAGTACCACAATAACCCACTGTTGGGAATCATACTTTGTTTCATCAAAATTGCTCAAATCAAACACAATGACTTCAAGAATATAATGCTCAAATGATGTTTGTAATACCCAATCAAACATCAATAACCACTAAAATGACTGCTGTTCATTTCATTTGTTAGTAACCGTGACATACTGGTATAGTTTGTCGTATTATTTTAGGGTTAACAGCTACAACACAATAAAATAGTTCAAACGACTCAAATTCCTCAACACATGTAGTTACCCAATGAAATCTGCTTTTCTTACTTGATGGTGTGGTCCCAAATCTTGATAGTCCAGTCTGAACTGCAAGAAATAAAAATTTTGGGATGGAAGAAGTTCCACTTTACAGTATCCACCGGCATGTTGTGGGCATCATATGTCTCCAGGAACTGACTAGAGTAACTCTTGGAGCACTATGGAACAAAAGGAAAAAGTTGACTTTTATCTACCAGTTACAGGTAAAGTGAAAAGAAGTCAATATTCTCAAAAGATTAAGTTAGTTACTCAGCTCACTATTTGTATACGGGATTTTAATAAAAATGAGGTTTATAACATCTAAGACATTAATGAAGACATGTACGGAAATCCCTTTGTTCAAATATTACCAAGTCGAGATGTGGCATGTGGACAGACTCTTACCAAAGAACACAGAATTTAATGAAAATGTGATTCAACACAGTATTATTTTAAAGGTGTGCCCACTGAGGAGACAAGGATATTACCTCTGAGTTTTTTTGTACATTTTTCCTTTGAACGGATTTTTTTGTTTTCTAGTTAGATTGTACAGGACACGTGTCACATTAAAATAAGAAAAAGTATTGAAATCATTTAGAATTTGTTTTACATCATAAAAACCTGGCGTTTAAACAGGGGCATGTGGAAAACAATTTCTGTGATTTATCACTACTGTGTAGACAAATCTTAAAATAGAAAGACCATGGAGAAACAATAATAATGATTTTCTTGTGAGTTATTTATTACTGGGTACAGGCTTCCACTGTGGAGCTAGCTGAAAGTGAATTAGTGAATATCTTGCTGCACTGAAGCTAAAAGTGAAACAAATACTTGACAGATTTAGTCCAAAGTTTATTCAGGTTTTGTGAAAGCAACAAAATAGCTGCAAAGTTAGAAAACAGGGATAAATTAAGACAATCTTGGGTAAAACACTTTATAGGTTGTGGACACAGCTGCTGCATTTTTAAGCACTGTCAAAAATGATTACTGTCCTGCAGCTCAGTGACAGATTGTTAGTCTGTCCTCTCTAAGGTGTCTGTGCCAACATGACAGGAGGATCTAATTTCAAGGCAAGTGTCTGTCAACAAGTTAGCAAGAAGAACCGAGTGAAGCAAAGGTGATCTTGATTCTTTTTGCTGTCTTAGTAGAATTGCAAGGTATCAAACATCTTTTTTGAATTTGTTTTTTAGCGTATTAAAATGCAAATGAGTTTAAAAGAATTTCTATTAAAAAAATAATAATAATAATAATAAATGCACTACACTGGCACCGATACTAAAAGGTTAAGTGTGTCAGTATAGCATGGTATATTTTATCACTCATTTGCAAGGACTACTATTAATAGGAGTCAATAAAAAAAGAAATCATTTAGAGTTTTGAGTTAATGATCCAACAACCATAATACACATGTGGCCCTTTGGGTAAATGTACTGCCCACCCCTGGCTTTGTGACATGTCACATCAGAGTATGGTGTTTTGAACCGTTTCTCTATTAAAGTGAATTCATTTTCATATTTGTTTTCCACATAAACTTGAGAATAAGTCCAGATAGCCTTATTAGTGTATCTTAAATGAAGTTGTGACTTCCTTTGTCCCTTGAGGTCTGCCTGTTGAAGTGGATCACATCAACAGCATTCTTAATGTAATTTTAGAAGTGTCATTCAGC
Source organism: Anableps anableps (assembly GCA_014839685.1). Classification (NCBI taxonomy): domain Eukaryota; kingdom Metazoa; phylum Chordata; class Actinopteri; order Cyprinodontiformes; family Anablepidae; genus Anableps; species Anableps anableps. The sequence goes on from CM026069.1 coordinate 28,049,212, forward strand.
CACATCAGCATCTGAAATCCTTCACACATACCTTGTATATCTTCCCCTCTTCTGTGCCAACTAAGAACAGATAATCAATCTCTTTGTGGAAGTCGAGTGATCTACCATAAGCTGCACATAAGAGACAAAGAAATACATTGTCACAGAGCTCAGTGTTATATAGTAAACTCATTATATAAATCAAACCTAACAACTGTCATAGAGAGAATCTCATAAAGGGCTGAGAGAGTATCTTACAAATGCTGGACAGCTGTGCACCATCTGCTTCATCAGAGACAGCCCCTTTCACCGACAGTCTGATAATGTCCGAAGAGATGATCTCATTCTGCAATCATACAAGTAAATAGTTAGAAAGCAACATATAGATATATGGGTCTCAGTAAAACAAACAAACAAAAAGAACAAACACATGAACTCATGTACACACAATGTACATTCACACAGCCAGCAAATAACTGTCCAAACCACCAAGTTGCATATGCAGTATATACTGGCTGTACTAACCTTGACAAGTGTCCAGGACACAACTCTGCTATCAGATGACACAGAATAAAACACGTGGTTGTTGTCCAGATCATCATTCTGCCAACGCACCTGAATACATGATATATGTAAAAAGACTAAACAGATAAATAGATTGGACATTTTGGATTATCTTAAGCTTCCAAACTGACAAAAATATGTCTCTACTTAAAGCTGCAGTATGTAACTTTTATATTTAAAAACATATTTTTCTACATATTTGCTGAAACTGTCACATTGTCATGACAGTATGGTATTAGACAGATAATCTGTGGGGCCAAAAAAAAAAAAAAAAACAAACAAACAAACAAAAAAAAAAAAAAACCGAGCCTACCTTCTCCAAGCGCTATGTAGAAACAACCAATTAGAGCGAGGAGGCGGGTCTTAGCGCTGTCAATCACCGTGCCTGTGGCGACGTCCATCCCCCCCCTGGGTCGACAGAGGCGACGGTAGTAGGAGTTCGCGTAATCTACGGGTTGCTGGTTTGAGCCCCGCTAGGTCCGTTTCCATCATTGTGTCCTTGGGCAAGACACTTCACTCACCTTGCCGAAAAGGGCAGCGCCTCCCAAGATGGCTGCAGCCTCAGACACCTGACTATCTTGGACGGGCTGAACTGAAAATGTAATTCCCCCCCACCTGGGGGACTAAAATTACAAAAACAAACAAACAAACAAACAAACAAACAAAAAAAAAAAACCATTTTTGCATTACCAAAAAAAAAAAAAAAAAAAAAAAAAAAAAAAAAAAAAAAAAAAAAAAAAAAAAAAAAAAAATCCCCCATGCTATCTGCTTCACTGCAGCTTGCTGAGGCTAGGCTAGTTAGCTAGCCTCTGATGAAGACGTTCAGATGGGTTTCGTGTAACGGCAAGTTGTTTCTCGGCCATTAGTACATTTAGCAGCGAGTAAATGAAGTTTAGTGACAGCGCATTTCTTTAGACGGCAGAAGAGGCTCAGGGATCTTTCACAGATTATCTGTCTCATAACATACTTTCACAACATGGTGACAGTTTTAATATGCAAAAAAAAACATTTTTGTAAAAGTTACATACTGCAGCTTTAAATGTATCTAAACCTAAATAACTAAGAATCCCACTGCATATTTTAATGCTTTAAACTACACTGAACAACAATATAAACGCAACACTTTTGTTTTTGCTCCCATTTTTCAAGAGCTGAACTCAAAGATCTAAAATATTTTCTATATACAAGAAATAACCATTTCTCTCAAATATTGTTCGAACTGTGATAGTGAGCACTCCTTTGCAGAGATAATCCATCCCTCCTTGCAGGTGTGGCATATCAAGATGCTGATTAGACAGCATGATTATTGCACAGGTGTGCCTTAGTCTGGCCACAATAAAAGGACACTCTGAACTGTGCTGTTTTATCACACAGCACAATGCCACAGATGTTGCAAGTTTTGAGGGAATGTGCAACTGGCATGCTGACTGCAGGGATGTTGACTAGAGCTGGTGCCAGTGAACTGAATTCCTCCACCCTAAGATGTCTCCCAAAGCTTTTCAGAGAATTTAGCAATCAAACCGGCCTCATAATCGCAGACCACATGTAACCACGCCAGCCCAGGACCTCCACATCCAACATGTTCACCTCCACCATCGTCTGAGACCAGCCATCTGGACAGCTGCTGAAACTATCTGTTGGCACAACCAAGGAATTTCTGCACAAACTGTCAGAAACCGTCTCAGGGAAGCTCATCTGCATGCTCGTCATCCTCATTGGGGTCTCGACCTGACTGCAGTTTGTCGTCATAACTGGCTTGAGTGGGCAAATGCTCTCACTCAATGGCGTCTGGCACATTGGAGAGGTGTGCTTTTCACAGATGAATCCCGGTTTTCACTGTTCAGGGCAGACGGTGTGTGTGGGTGAACAGTTTGCTGATGTTAACATTGTGGATCAAGTGGCCCATGGTGGCGGCAGGGTTATGGAATGGGCAGGCGTATGTCATGGACATCGGCCATAGGTACACTTTATTGATATTTTGAATACATAGATACTGTGACGAAATCCTGAAGCCCATTGTTGTGTCCTTCATCAACGACCATCACCTCACGTTGCAGCAGGATAATGCACGGCCCCATGTTGCAAGGATCTGTACACCATTCCTGGAAGCTCAACACATCCCAGTTCTTGCATGGCCAGTATATTCACCGGACATGTCGCTCATTGAGCATGTTTGGGATGCTCTGGATCAGCGTATACCGCAGCGTGTTCCAGTTCCTGCCAACATCCATCAACTTCGCATAGCCATTGAAGAGGAGCGGACCAACATGCCACAATGTATAACTTGATCAACTCTATGCAAAGCAGATGTGTTGCACTGCATGAGGCAAATGATGGTCACTCCAGATACTGACTGGTTTTCAGACACACACCCCCCAAATAAAGCAGAACAATACATTTCAGAGTGTCCTTTTATTGTGGCCAGCCTAAGGCACACCTGTGCAATAATCATGCTGTCTAATCAGCATCTTGATATGCCACACCTGTGAGGTATGGCTGGATTATCTCTGCAAAGGAGAAGTGCTCACGATCACAGGTTTGGACAGATTTGTGAACAATATTTGAGAGAAACGGTTATTTTGTGTATACAGAAAATGTTTTAGATCTTTGAGTTAAGCTCATGAAAAATGGGAGCAAACACAAAATGTTGCGTTTATATTTTTGTTCTCTGTAAGTTTCTTAGAAAATCTACTGAAACAAGTAAACTGAGAGCATAAATAAAGCAAAGGTTTACTCTAGCATTAAGCATTAAGGTCTCACTCTAGCATTTAACTGTCACCTGCCAGACAGGATCTGTGTGCTTGCCGGTCTTTGTGGTACTCTTGTAAACAGGGTGCTGTTCTTTCTTCTTCAAGTTGTAGACAGCCACACAGCCATCGTAGAAACCCACTGCCACCAAATATGAGTGTTCTGGATGGATGTCAAGGCACAGGACCCCAGAGGGTGTGGAGTAGATGTACTCTGGGAAAGCTGGGTTCTTCAGTGAGTACAAGAGTAGCATGCCACCCTCCTGTTTACCAAAGACATCTAGCCACCACAGAGACAGAAGAAGGAGGATTTGGGACAGAGAATATTACTCAAGGATCAGTGAAACAAAAAGAAACATAAAGAGATGTTATTACTATTATTCATAGTACTTACACGATCCCAATCCCATAGCAAACATGTCCTGGTATTTCTTATTCCTATCAAGTAAAGACCTTATCAGTCATCCCCCTCTTTTGTGACAGCAATGAGATACAAAATTGCAAATGCATTAATAGCTTTAACAATCTGAAAAGTGTGGCTTGCATTTTTATTCAGCCCCCTGGTACCCTTGACTAAAATCCTGACTTTAATGTTACATTTTAAATGAAAAGGAAAAGACTATGGCACAGTTGCCAACCTTCCAGACATAGCCAACCCCTAAATTAACAAATCATTAATTAGAAAAGCTGCACAAAGGCTCATGGTAGAAGTTGCAGTGACAAAATGTGATAAGGTTAACAGGATATCCGAGCTTTGCAAGGCACTAAAATACAAGGAGGCAAGTCCCCCATTATTCAGATTTTGTTTTGCAGATTTGAAAAAGCAACCTACCAGCAGAGGGCAGTGACAGATAAATTTCTGGCTTTTTCATACTGAAACGTCCACAAAGGCAAAAGAGTGCCGTCCTGGCCTCTGTACTCATCTGAGGGATCCTCATAGTACTTAAAATCTGAAAGGTATAAAAGGAATGCAGTCAGAGAACAACAGAGCAAAACGTGTTCAAAAATGAATTTGGTTTTCTGATGTGTTTGACATATAAAAGATCATGCCTTGTCCTATGTCATCCATTATATTTTGAATGACCATTCGTTCAAGGATCTTGGCTACCTTGCCTATTTTAGCGATATCATCTCTCTGTAATAGAAACACAGCAAAGTTTTGGATAGAGCTTTAATAGCAGTGTAGTGTTATAAGTTTTGGGATCTCCAGAAATGCTATGTCAACCAACTCAGGTGTAACTTTCAGTTTGGTAATATATAGACTGCACAATTTAAATGTATATATCAAATATACAAAAGGATACTTTAAGGCAGGAAAGCCCAAAAACACTTTACGTGGGTCTCTGTCAGCGTAATCTTTTTCTTGACGTTATCTTTTTTCAATAATATGGTTTTCTGCTTCTCTTTTTTTGCATGTGTCTGCAGTTCCTCTAAGTATGCATCATAGATCTCCCACTGCAAGCAATCAGAGTTATTAAGTCAACCCATCGAACAATCAGTGTTTCACACGAAGAGAAAATAAGTCTGCTCAGAAGGCATCAGAACACAAGTCAGTGACGTACCTGATTAGCAGTGGAAGAAAAGGTGCATCGGGGAGGAGGTTCAGTCTGGCAGCTTCTTTCCTGAAGGAAAAGGAAAACCTCTTTATGTTAAAAATACATAGTACAATACTATACTATGTACTGTACTGCAGTATAGTACAATACATGAGCAATGACAGTGTTTTAACGCTCTATTATTATTATAGTGCCTACTTTATAAATATTGCATATGTTAACACTGGTGCATAATAACACCCTTTTTTCATACCCTTGAAGGATTATTGAGAGTCTGTGATGCCCTTTCACTGAAGTTGAATTGATTTGTAGGTTTTGCGCCCTTCTTGGCAGATTTTGAGGCAGCACTATCTGGTCTATCCTCCTCTCCAGCTTCTTCGCCTTCTCCTCCCTCCTCTACAGGTGTAGCCTGTTGTGGAACATAAGCAGAGAGAGGTTCAAGCTGAATCTACACCTCTCAAGGTCGAGTACTTACTCAAGTATTTACTTTTTTTTTAATTGGCTATAAATCTTTATAAGTGGCAATATATATATTTTTTTCTTTTTTACCGGAGTTTCAGCGTGATACTCATGTGATTCTGCTTTATTCTCCATTGATGGGTGCTCTGGGAAAATATGACATTTTTAATCTTAAATGTACAGTTCATCATGGAAACGTTTTCAACAAACACACTCTGTACATTGTGTAATTCTGTAAACTTGCACTTGTTAGCCTAATAGTGGCATCTAGTGGCATCAACCATTCACTACAAGAGGAAAGAAAGAAATGGCAAAAGCTATAAAACATTCATAAAAAACACCCTCCCCACACACATACACACAAAAGTTTTGGGTTTTTTTTTGGTCACGCCCTCAAAACTGGAAATACACATCCATATATGGATGATGATGATGTAGTGGTGTGTATGAGAAAATGGATTGTTTTCTGGAACTCTTTAAGTGGGAATATGTTGCTATCAAATGGTTTGGTAGATGATAAGTAACACAGAAAGAAGATCTGGTGAGTGAATTCCCTAAAACAATCATCTGTGCAGGAAAAATTGGTGGGCTTGCAGGAACTGAACAGAACAGCGATACGGCTAAAAAATTAAATCTCTGATTTTTTTCATACTTCACGACACTGGCTCCCAGTCTCTCATCGAATTGATTTTAAAATTTTATTGTTAGTTTTTAAAGCTTTTGGCGTTCTGGCTCCATCTTATCTTCAGGACCTTTTGCAACTTCATTCTTCATCTAAAGTACTGAGGTCAAATAACTAGATGCTTTTAAATGTCCAAGATCCAGACTTAGAAGTAGAGGTGATCAGGCTTTTGCTGTTGCACTGAAGTAAAGTAGAGCCTGACAACGTGATTTATCTGTAGTTTTATTGTTTTATGGATGATTTTATTACTTTGTTTCTACCTTACTATTATTACTGCTTGTTTTGGTGTTTGTTATACAGCACTTTGGTGAAGCTCATGCTGTTTTTAAAGTGCTTTATAAATAAATTGACATCAAATTTGATTTCCGATTTAATAGATATTTTTTCTCTCTTTTCTTAAAAGGAAATTACGAATCACAGAAAATATTTTCAGAACTTTTGCTTCTGTTTCAATCTTACTTTCTGGGAGTTGACCTGAATTCAAACTCCAACAAGCTATAAAACATGCTTGTAAAACAAGATGGTATGCCCTGGGTGGGCTGACATCATTCTGAACTAAGCCTGTTGCAATAAACAACTAAGCAATTAATTGGATGATAAAATAAAATGAGCTTGATAATTTCCATTCTGATGATTAATATTTTTTGAAGGGCAGTTTAGTTTACAGAGAGATCAATATCCATTTTATTTATGGTCTCAGTTGTAAATGGTTTTTATTCCCATTTTATTTATTGTTTTAGGTTGTGTTTTATTTTGGATATTTAAAATATCTTCTAGTTCCTGTGTTTAGTGTTCTTTACAAAATTAAGGTTTATTGGTATTTGAGAGAGCAAACTTGCATTATAATGCCATTATCAATATTAACTGAAAATGGTCTCAAAACAACAATATCATTTATTGCAATAATTACTGGGACGATTTATTGTCCAGCAAAATTTGTGATTGTGAAAGGCTTACTTTTAACTACTGAAACCCAAGGAATGTTGGTGTAAATAAATTCAGATTTTTCAAAAACTAAATCTTCATAAACAGCAAATTCAATTTATCGATAAAATCAATTTATCGTCAGCTCTCATTTAAAATAATTTGCGACCCCCAATTAGCCAGGATCACAAAGGTGACAACTTATAGTGACTACAATCTGTGAACTTACTGTACTTTCCTGTAAATAATGTCAGAGTTCAATACAACTGTTTGCTAGAGTTCTGCCACCTCTTCACTACAATCTGGATGTATTTCATAAAATATTTAAATTTTTTGTCCGCACAGAATCATACAACAAAATTTTCCGCTGTCGTGGATCTTTTGGAAAATTGAAAAAGCTGGCAGCTGACCCCCCACCATTTGTGCACCTAAAGCCACGCAGTATCTTATTTCAAATCCCCAAAATTAAGTCTAACTTTAAAAACAAAAGCTGCTTCTACCCGGTAATCCAGATCAGTCGCTGTATAACTGAGCACTGAGAGTTGTGTTGTTTGCTGTCAGTGATGTCACTGATCGACCCGCCTCCTTCAAGAAAGGGAAATTTGAATTCTGATTTTTATGCAGTTTATAGAAAATGGCATGTTTTGGCCCAATTTACAATTTTTTTTTATTTATTTTTTTTTTTTTTTGAAATTTTATGAATATTCATACTGCATATAACATAGACTATCAAATTATACAGTTATTTGAAAAACTAAAATAGTCTTCATTTGACCTTTAAGTCATTTAATTTATACAGCATTTTTGTAACAACAGAAGTTAACATAGTTACTTGATTGTACTATAAAATGATCCTATGTGCTTGGAAAACACATAACACTGCCCCTATAAATAAATCAACAACTGCTTTCTCCAAACATTATTCCAGCATGTTTTCCAGTGACAATTTAGCTGTTGTTTTTTTTTCTCTGAGAGAACATTTGACTGCCATCTATGTATTTTAAGTTTCCCATCTACCACATGTGCAGTATTAGTTTAATTAGTTGAATTACAGGCAGACTGAGCTCACAGCAGTGCTTTTAAATCCCCAGGTATGGTGCCGGTTTGCTAAGTCCTGAAGCAACCACCTTCAGACATTTTTCTTGACCTCCTGTTATCCATACAATTAACTGATGTAAAAAAAAAAAAAAAAAAAAAAAAAAAAAATTCTGATAAACTGAAGTCGGACACCAGCTATCACTACTTTTATCTTGGGTGGTCATTCTGTTGTGTATTGATGCCAGACATCAGCATTCCATCAGTAATATTATCATACAGGTCTTTTTTCTTTCATGTTTTTTTTCCCCTCAATTTCAGACAAGAAAAAACAAACAAAAAAAAGCCTAGGCATAATTAAAAGGTAAAAATATAAAAATGATTTAATATGTGCTTTAACTGCCCAGATCAAAATTCCAAGATTCTTCACAGCTACCATACCTTCAGAAAGGTTATCTCTGATTTTAAGTCTTCGAGCTTCATCAGAGTCTTTATGCAAAAGATTCCCCTCCAACACAAAGTGAACAGCCAAGTGATCCACAGCAGCTGTTTGCTTATAGGAGTGTTCCTGAGACAAACAAATAAAAATTATGAGTAATGGTAGAAGAAAAGTAGCTTTAATACAACTGAGTGATCCCAAAAAAATACATTAATGATCTACTCAGAAGATATCAAACAAATAAAATAAATATTACAGCAAAGACTTCTGGCAAAGTATTTAATTTTGTGTTTTTATAAAGAGCTAAGCAAGCACAGTTGCTCTCACACAAAAATCTTAAAAATACCTTATTTGGATTCACAGTGGTTATAATATTGCAATAATGGTAGCATGTACATTAAATCATGTAATTTTATATACCGAGCTGTGACTTCCCTACCTACCTTGAAACTGTAGTGAACAATGTTTTGGGGAGCATATGGGTTGGTTGCGGTTAGAACTTTTGTAACTTCTTCTTTCAGCTCCTATATATCAGTACAGAGATGATAATAGTCAAAAAACATAATACATCTAGGTAATGTAAAATAAATATCACCCTGGGCAGATAACTTAATAAGCCAAAAGGCCAGGAAGAGAGGGAGACGTGATTTTAGTTATGACCATATCATCAATTTTTTTGTACAAAGACACCAATCACATGCATACAAGACCCATGACAGTGAATCAAAACAGCTAAAAGAAAGCCAGTTTTTTGGATATTCTATATTAAGTCTTGGGAATGACTGAACTGTTACATACTGAAATGAATCATAATGGTCATAGCAATCTAAAATTAAAGAGGCAGGAAACCTATCCAAATTCAATTTGAAAATGAATACACAGATAAGGAACTGTTAGAATCACACCAAAAAGGGATCACAAATGCCCACAGGCATCATCCACTATTCACTGCTGTAAACAACCAACCACAAAGTATACCTGAGAGTTTGAAGCTGTTTTATCTATATATTTTTATTACATATATAATGTTTCTGTCTTAAGTAAGACTTGTGTTTTGTCCATAGGCCTGTTTTGTGATAATTCATCCAGTAACATCCTTCTCTTACAGCCTCAGACAGTTCCAGCTGATGAGCAGGCTCCACAGTAGCTTTCAAATGGGAACTTTCGTCAAATCCTTCAAGCACATCTACGGATTCTTCATCATCCTAGAATGTCAAGCAAATAAGAGATTTATGTTTGTTGTAAACAAATTATATTTTGGTGTACAGTGCGTTTCAAAAGTTATTGTATCCCTTGGACTATTCCATAGTTTGTCATGATGCAACCAGAAATTTCAATTCTAGTATTTGGGATGTCATTCCTTCCACTTTACAATCGTACCCCAGGTTTTGTTGGTCTACACATACATATACTGAAGTTCGTGGCTGTAAAGTCAACGGGTGTGAATAGATTTGCAAGACAGTTTCAGTATAAACAAATCATTTTATCCTTCCGATAAAAAGGCTATTTAGACTAATTGATCGCTTTTAGTACGAGGGAATAGGAATAGCCAAACCAAGATTATTATTATTTAAATTATGAGAATAAAGCCGTAACATTATAAGAATGAAGTCATAATATTATGAGAATATAGTCAGACTGAAGATGCAATATTACTGGAAGAAAATTACAAAATTAAAAAAAGTCATTTTAATGAAAAAAAAAAAAAAAGTTTAACGTACCTTTTTCTTTATTGAAGCTTTGGGTAACCTCGCACCGGACACTTTGTGAACATTGGAAGCCGGCTTGAAAACAAATTAAGATAAAACTGTAAAGTTAACGGGTACGTTTATAATGCAGTTGAGTCTAGTGACTTTGCTGGTAGAAGCTAAACAATGCTAGCTCAGATTTGGCAACAATTACCTTTCTAGCATGGGCAGCCGCGTTATTATTATTTACGGGCATTACGGCAGGATCACTTGTTTCAAAAGCTTGAGCCAAGAATATGTAACTTTTTAGGTGTGGTTTAGTCGATAAAGTTAACAAGAGACGAAATGTTCCAACGGTCACAGGCAAAAAGAGAACCCGCTTAAAGCACACTGTCTCGTTGCTGTGTATTGGTTACCATGACAACCGGTAGTCGATTGAACTTCTTTCCGTCATAACCCCCATTGTTACTTACTGGCTGTTGTTAGCATTGTAACAGAAAATTTCGTACATAGATCCTTAAATAAGGTGTAAAAAATTACTATACCATTTTAATCTGTCATACTTATTATTTCCATGCCTTTTATTTATTTGTGTCTTTTATGTAAATAGTATTAAATAAGTGTTCAGTTTAAATTTCAAGTGAAAATGTAATATTCTCACATTGTTGGGAAAAAAAACATCTAAGTTTTAAAATATCTTAGGTTGATATTTAGTTTATAACTGACCAAATAGCATATCTGCGTATTTCCGTATGTTCTATTCTGTGATTGGGCAAGATTTTCATGAATATTCTATACACCCGGAAGAAGGGCGGTACTGCTGGTTCTTTGCTGTCGAGTCACCTCTGTCAAGCGGGATGGAGGAAAAGGAGCCGCTATCATGCTGATAAACGCAGGATCCCGACGGACTGAGCATCAATAACCGGGGATAGTTCATTTTAAACTGATCATTCTCCTTTAAATTACCGAATTTGTCCCGTCACAGTTTGCCAAAATGATGGAAGAAATCGACAGGTTCCAAGTGCCTCCTGTCAACGGAGAGACACAGCCTTTGGTAAGAGAGGAAAGACAAAAACCCATCGTATTATGCAAAAATAGTCTTTACTGAATTCACATGGAGAGATTATTCTCTCTTTTCTGGCTAATTGTAACAGACGTGTCAAATAATGTGATGCTGAGCCAACGGGTAGTGATTTGCCGCTTTGGGATACGGTGGATCTTGGGATGGGTGGATAGCGACCAACTAAAGATAAAAAAGGATGGCGACTACCACCTTCACCTACTGAATATTTATTAAAAAAACATGTCTGCGTAATATTTAATGAGTAAGCGCACACTCACCGTTCTATAGCTGAGTTATTAAACTACGCACTTTGTCAAAATCGTGAAGCTTTAAAGCCCACGTCATATGCGCTTGTTTACATCAGTGCTGTCATAGCTCAGTGTTTTTGCATTTCGTCATTGGGTGACGTGTTATTTGGGTCGGGATGGTTATCAGACCAAACGATCGCGTGAAGTGGATCCTCGCCGTGATCTGAATCTTTAGCCTAGGCTATACAAAAATTTCTTTTTTCCAATTTTTACTCCATTTTTCAAAGCTCCAGATTAGTCTCTTAAATTGTGAAACAATAACCTATATTTTATGCAGTGCATTTTGGAAAACAAAATGTATTTATCTGTTACATTTGAATAATTAAATAAACTTAAATGTGACTGAAGTTTATTTGCACTTCAGTTTGAACAACACCTAACAGAAAAAGTATATTATTGATCCTTCTACAAATAATTTTTAAGTGCTGGTCCTGTGCTTCTCAAACAAGGCAGTCAGTTGCATCATCTAGGATTTTAACAGCATGGTGATTATATCATCAGCTGATTTTTAATTAATTAATTAATTTATTTTTTTTAGAAATCGATCCTGGATCTGATTTTTGGATTGTGCCTGCAGTTTTCTCTATTAACACACTTGAAATATTCACATCACACTCAGTTATACCATTCGAACCTCTGAAACAATCCCTCTGGTTACGCTTCCACATTAACCATATCAGAACTGCAGGTGCTGTGGCACACATGGCCATGAATTCTGATTCTAATAACCCCATTGTGCTTCCCAAGCTGACTTGAATGCACTTGGCAAGTGCCAAATTCACATAAAAATAGCTCTTACATAAAACAGTGAGTGAAGCACTTTAAATCATTACCTGCCCTTTTTTTTTTGTTGCTTTTCACTGAAACATAAAATCACATAGAAAAAAAAAATCAATTTTATAAAGAATCTCGCATTATTCAGCATGGAAATTCTCAAGCACAGCTACCAAAGACTAGAATAGCTCATGGTTCATGCTCATGTACCCAACTTTTCATAATCAGATTGTACTATTTCTAACCTTGTTACAATTGTTAGAACACTGTTATAGCATTCATTTGTTTCAGTGATCAGCTGATGTATCATCCTTCACTAGGATTGGTCAGTGGGCAGCTGCAATGTGTAATCCTACCAATTGCTTAGAGTTCATGCTGTGTCAGCAGCCTTGCAGCTTTTCAGCATGTGAACAGGAGGACAAACAGATAAATGTGATACACTGAGGGATATACAGTGCTTTGTTACAGTAATACCCCCCCTCCCACCCCTTCTTTTTTTCCCCTCATTTTGCTACCTTATAAGCTCCAACTATATTTCACTGGGAGTTTGCATAGTTATGAAATGAAATGGAAAGGATACAAAGCTTTCTTTTAATTTCACAAATGACAATTTTTATATCGTGGCTTGTATTCAGCATCCTTGACAGTTTTGGCCATTCTCCTTTGCAAAAAAGCTCAAGCTCAATCAGATTGGATGGAGATTCTTTGTGAACATATATCCTAAAGTTTTACTGCAAATCCCCAATTGGAATTAGGACTGGGTTTTGACTGGGTCATTCTAACACATGAAAAGGCTTTGATGTAAACCATTATTTTGTAGCTCTGGCTTTATAATTAGGGTTGTATTGCTAAGTTGAACCCCCACCTCAGTCTCAAGGCTTTTGCAGCCTCTGACAGGTTTTCTTCTATAATTGCTTTGTATTTAGCTCCATCCATTTTCTTATTAACTCTGACCTACTTACCTGTCCCTGCTAAAGAAACTTATTAACACAGCATAGTGCTGCCACCACCATGTTTCACCATAGAGATCCCACCACAGGTGTGGATCTCTGCAGCGCCTCCTGAGTCACCATGGTCAGTTTTTATTTATTTGCATAGCCATGTCCGAGGATGTTTGGAGTTGTGCTATACTCTTTCCATTTTGAGATGATGGATTCAACAGTCCCTGGTGAGATATTCAAAGCTCATAATATAGTCTTCCTTGGTCTTCATGGTGCTGTTTGTTCACTAATGTTCTGTAACTATCCTCTGAGGCCTTCACCAAACCACTGCATTTATAATGAAATTAAATTACACACTTTTCACATTTTTATTTGTAAATTATTTTTCAAAACAAAGTGAAATTTCCCCTCCACTTCACAGTAATGTACTACTTTATGCTGGTCTATCACATCAAATCCCAGTAAAATACACTGAAGTTTGGGGTTGTAAGGTGACAAAGTATAAAAGGATTTAAAGGGTGAGAATGCTTTTGCAAAGCACTGTACATTTGTGCAGATATGATCATGAACGAGCGTAAGTGTATGCTGAAGGGCAGGCCTATATATCATGTTTTAATGTACAAGAATAAGATGAGTTGCTCCAGGTGTCATTGTCACAACCATAGTGCCGATTCTGTCATTTCACAGCAGATGCTAACAGAGGAGTCCTTTCTGCGCTTGACATGCCGCTTTAGATCCGTTTTGAGTATTTTTTTTCAAGCCGTACTTCCTCATAGGATTCCATTTTCATGTCAGTCATTCTTTTGAGGAATCCCAAGTTATCATTATCGACATTTTTTACAAAGACTTTTAAATTCATTTTCTGTTGTGTGCCTGCTTCCTAGTAATTGTTATTTCTAGAATAAATTAATTTTGGGCAAAGACTGTTTAGTACAAAATCTCTTTTATATCCCGCCAGTTTCTCTTGGAGAAAAACATGTAAGGGACTCATTTTTTTTCATCCTCCATTATTATTGTGTCTTTCCGAAAGAAAGCGCTAAAGGAATAAAAAAAAAAACAAAAACAACACAGGGTAAGCCTAATCATCCAAAGCAAAAGGCCTGCCATCTGAAAGAAAAGGCTCATGCTTCATGCAGTGGGATTAATTTTTCTTTATGTTGAGATTTCTTTATATCTTCCAGTCTGTGGGCATCATGTCCACAGCTGCAGGTTTCATTAAGTCTTCCATGTAAGGGGACAAAGCGTCACTGACAGATGAAGATGAGGCGATTAATAAAGGTGACATGGGTTACTCATCCTATCGGAAGATGTGACAGATAAACATTGATTTCCTAGGTTGAGCTATAAAAATGCATTTACAACAGGGCTTCTACACAATCTGGAAAAGAATGAAGTTTGCCTTTATTTTTTCCAGGTTTGGATACTTGGGGAATAAAGAATACTCAGTATGGAAAAAGGTTTGAGTCATCAGTGTAGGCCTTGATAAAGACTCCCAATTGGCCATTAAATGTAGCAGCAGATAAGCAACCAAATCTTATCAGTCATGAACCATATAGCATTTAGCTTATCAGTGTCAAATATACAAACAATTCTCAACAATTCAAGGTGTATGTATGTGTGTGTGTATATATATATATATATATATATATATAGTGAGGTTTGGTTGTGGAGAACAAGACAAATGAGGTATAGAAGAGCTATCATGAGGACAAGTTTGTTTTTTTGTTATTGAGGAATGTGCCTTTAAAGTATTAACATACAGTGGCGACTGATATATGTGCCCTTGCAAAACTATTCACACCCCTGGAACTTTAGCACTGTTTGTCGTATTATAACCTCCAGCTTCAGTGTATTTTGTTGGGTATTTACGTGATAGACCAACAAAAAGTAGCACATAATTTCAAAGGGGAAGAAAAGTGATACGTAGTTTTAAAATGTTTTTGCAAATAAAAACCTGGAGATCAACTTCACCGACTCCCAAGGTGCATGCACAGAGTCAAAGATCTGGTGAGGTGAAGATTCCAGCAACACTTAAAATTAGCAGATCAGCTAATAAAGTTGTTTCATAGTTTTTCAAGTGCTGCTGGAGGCTTCACCTCACTAAATAAAAATCAGAAAAAGTTTGGTTTGAATAGGTATTAAGCCGGTGATGTAATTTTGTTCTTGCCGCCACAGGAGAGAAAACAATTTTCTGTTCTTGTTGAGTGCGTGTTGACCTTAACAGGATGGGCAAGAAGAGCAGTAATCAGAGAAGCAGCCATGATGACCATGGTAACTCTGGAGGAGCTCCAAAGATTCACAGAACAGAAGGAAGAATGTGTTGATGGGACACGCTATTTGCCGTACACTGCACAAATCTGGCATTTTTGAAGAAAGCCGTTGCTGAAAGAAAGCCATAAGTCTTCAGCAGAGACAGAGATGCGACTCAGGGTTGATGGAAAAATGAGTGTAGCTAAATTCGGACCAATCCTGGAAGAAAACCTGTTAGAGGCTAGGGAAGAATTGAGAATAGACAGGACAACGAGAACCCTAAATAACAGAATGGCTTACAACAAAACATACTTCATTCAAGTTTTAGAATGGACCAGTCAAAGTCCAGACTTAAATCAAGTTGAGAATCGTTGACAAAATTGGAAAAAGTAATGTCCACTGGCACTCCCATCCAATCTGATAAAGAGTGAGTTATTCATTGAAGAATGGGTAAAAATGCCAGTCTGTAGATGAGCAAATTGGACAGAGACATCCCAAAAAGCTTCTAGCTGTTATTGCACTGATAGATGTTTAAACAAAGTATTTTAATTATAAATTGCTTAAACCTATCTATCATTTTCCTTTCACTTAAGAGCGATGTCATATTTGTTGATCTTTTATATAAAATCCCTATAAGATGGAGTTTCGTGGTTGTAACGTATTAAACTGTACCTTTACTTTTGCAAGGCACTGTAACAGTAGGTTGACCTCCCATATGTGGCAAGCATTCCAGGTTACTCTGCAATTTTAATTGGCACCTATAATCATGTGTCGTGTTTACCCGGATCAAGTCTTTTCTTTAGTTGCTGCAACCAAAAACCTAATATGCTGCAAAGCCATTTAATGTTTTTGGCCGTTTGTTTTTAAATTGTATAACATGAAGAGTTATATGCAAAATAAGCTCTTCACTATCTCTGCTAAATTTCTCATGAATTTTTCATCAAACGTGAGACTCAATAAGCTCCATTGGTTTCTGTTGCTGGCCTGAATTGGGGCAGTATTTCTCATTACAGTTAAAGCAATGGTTTGTTGCCTTCATTTCATGGAAGCTTGTAGCTTGATGTCTCTTATAAAACCAAAACATGTCCGTGCTTCTAATTATTTAATTTTATAAATCAGAATTGTAGGTTTTATGTTACATCAAAGACGTATGGTTAAAATGAGTATTTTCCACAGGTTATGTTTCCTCAGTGGAACATCTGTATAATAAAGAAGCAGAGCTGCTGGTGTTATTGAAATCTAACTGCCTGACTGCCAGCACTCATGTGACTTGTGAAGTTCCTCATACTGCAACAAGGAGACGCCTGTAGAATCAACATAATGCGGCCCTCTGTGACTGAAGCACAGCTGAGCTCCCCCTTTCCTAGTCCGGGGAAGCCATGGCTCCAACAGCTGCCCCCTCTGTTCCTTTACATGGCCGGCTTGCCACGTCATCACCACTCGGTTATGCACAAAAGAGACCGAGCCACCAGCATAGGCTGAACACTCATGCCTATTGATGCTGCAGCCAAAGCTGCTAAGCACAGCTCAAATAGAGACACAAATAGGTCCTGAAACAGGCTGTTTGTCCTGTTTGTTTAGGCTTGTGATAAATCAGATTTTGGTTGCAATTTAAACTTTTTTGAGACTTTGTCTGACTTAGATTCAGTTCAGCAGAGAACATCTATCTGACCTTCAGATGTTTAGCAAACACTACACAAAAATATTCCTGTGGCTTTAGTGGAAATCGCAGTATCATCTGAAAAACGCCTTGAAAGCATTGTCAGTTCACACTATTGATCAAAAATGTATGAAATAGTTCACTATTCGAGAAAACAGCTCCATCTTAGGGGAGCCAGAGAAGCTAAAACTACAGCCCCTCCCTAATAAAACTGCTGCTCAGTCAAATATTCATATTTTGTATGAATCCACATTTAAAATAGTAAAAGTAGTTTTAATTTGTTGCATACATTTACATTTACTCCTCCATTCTTACATTTGTGTATTGACTTGTGCTTATGCCATTGTTTTGTCTTTTATATATACCCATCTTGCACCTCCCTTCATATACATTAGGGTGAAAAAATATTTCATTATCCCTTGTGGAATTTGTAAGTTCACCCCCTTACAAACAAATAATGGTTTTAATTCTTGATTTATTTCAAACAATACAAAATATTCATGAAAAACCCAGAAAAAAACTAAAAAAAAAGGTTATAAATCAATTTGCATTTGATAAAGTAAAATAACTGTTTGATTCGCTATCAGAAAGCAGGAATCAGCCCAGACTGGTTAGGTGCCCATGAGACATACAAGCTAGTCCTGGCCTGTCCCAACTATGGGCAGGACCAAAGAGCTGTCAAACGACATCAGGGATAAGACTATAGACCTCCACAAGGCAGGAATGGGCTACAAGCGTAGTGAGAAAGAGACCACTGTTGGAGCAATGAATGGAAAGTGGAAGAAATACAACAGAAAACAATCACAATCAATTACCTTTACTCGAGAGCCCCATGCAAGCTCTCACCTCACAGGGTTGATTTGATTCAAAGAAAGCTGAGGGACACCGTTTGGGGTTCAGATGTGAACCTCCAGGTCTCAGTAAGAACATTGATGCTGGGTTATGGATGGGGCTTCCTGCATGGCATTAGCCCAAAACATACAGCCAGAACTTTAAGAAGAACCACATTAAGGTTCTGGAACGGCCAAACCTGACTCTGCATCTTAATTCCAGAAGAAATCTGTGAGTGGAGCTGAAACTTGGACTTACTGAGAAACAATCTTGAAAATTTATGGAACTGGAGAGTTTAAGTAAAGGGGAGTTTGCCAAAATGTCTCTTGAGACTTGTGCAAACCTGGTGATCAACTACAAGAAATGTCTGACCTCAGTGCTTGACAACAAGGGTCACATTTTACCTGAGAATCATGGAATCACTCAATCAAGTACAAATAATTGGCTGATGACCTTTTATTTTATGTTTATTAAAGGTTTTCTGTTGATATTCTGTCTTTCTTAAAATAAACCTACTGTAAACATGACATACTGCTCATTTCTTTTTAAGGTGGTAAACTTTCAAAGCCAGCAGGGTTTAATTCCTCTGCAAGGAAATAAATCTTGTTCTAAAAGGATCCAGAAGTTCAGGGGAAAGACTTGGTTCCCCCTGTGTTTTGACTCAGAAAGCTTTTATTACATCATTGGGATTCGTGAACGCTGCATCCAATGTTCTACGTAGCACTGGAGCAGTCCAGCTTGTCAGGATCACCCTGATAAGAATCTTGCATATGCAAAATTATGTGTTAATATTAGTATGCATGGGATGTTGGTGTGTATGCCATCACTGCTTTCTCCACTATGCTCTCTGTATCACTTTGTGAAATACATGTTTATGAACAACAACAAGCAAACAACTTCTGTGTCTGTATTTTCAAAATTTACTTATACCTTTCCCAACACTTAAAACAGGGTTCTGTGCTTTTATATGGAGGTAACAAGGTGTCAGTGTTAACAGCTAACTTGCTGCATTGTGTGGTTATTGTTGTTGTTTTTCTAGGACCCAGCAGCATCCTCTACTTTAGAGGTGGCATCTGATCCTAAAGGAGAGAGCGTGGCCATGAACTACAAGCCCTCCCCACTGCAGGTCCAGATAGGTATTGCTCCCCCCACCCCTTGCAAGTCATCACATCACACATTTTATATCACAGGGTCATCAATAAGCAGCTGCAATGAATGGAAGGCATTTAACAAACTAGTGAGTTATGTGCTATGAAACAGAAATGGGATACCACAGCATGAGGTGTGCTTTACTGCACCACATACAGTCAGTGAGAGTAAAGGGAACAATTAGGGCCACATATTTACTATATGGTACCAGTGAATTCATTTTTTAATAGCATTGAATTGCAGGTGTAAGAGTATATTTGTTACAAACTGACATGATATAGATATCACTGCTCAGTATAGCCACACTCAGAATTCATCAGTCAGGTGTGGGTCCACGTGTGTTTTTTTTTGTTTTGTTTGTTTTTTTACGAAAAAAGCTGGCAATGTTGTCATGTAGGATGCTGAAGGCCCTTCATCCACATATCTGCTGTGTCCCCTAAGTGGCTTGTGGCACACTGCAAATGGGACTTCTTATAGCTTTTTTAAACAATGACTTTCTTCTTGCTGCTTTTTCATAAAGGCCAGTTTTTTAATGGCATGATAATAGTTGTCATGTCAACAGATTGTCCCTACCTTAGTTGTGGATCTCAGCAACTCCTCTGGAGATGCCACGGTCGTCTTTGCTGCTTATCTGATTGCAAACGATGAATTGGACAGCACTCTGGGATATATTCAAAGGTTGGGATGTTTTTGAACAACCAAACCCTAATTTTTATTTTTTCCACAACTTTCTACTGGACCTGTCTCCTGTGTTCCTGTGTCTTCATGATGCTGTTTGTTCACTAAAGTTCTCTAACAAGCTTCTGAGAATAGGAAAGCTGGATTTATGCTGAGATTAAATAACTCACAGGTGAACTCAACTAGTTTGGTGACTTCTGAAGGCAATCAGTTGCACAGGAATTTATTTAGAACCATCAGAATAAAAGAGTTTGGATAGAAATGCAGGCCTGTAAGAAAATATGAAAAGGGTATGTATGTGCACCCCTGCACCCCTAATGAAATGTAGTTTTCGTTTCAGAGATCTCAGCTTGAGCCTGACCTTCACAGCACTTTTAAATGTTTGTACTTTAATTTTACTCTACAAATCAGGAATTTTGAATGAAATGTGAGGTTTTTGAGACAAAAAGTCATTTGGATTTATTACCATCAACAGATTATCTTAGTTTTCTTGCATTGCATCTCAGTAAGATTAAAAATTATCTTTCTGTAATGTAACTCCATATTTTAGCAGAGGCTAAAACTAATTGTAGAACCAAATGCAGCAGGTAACAGTGAGCTGGTAGTTACCAGTGCTCACTACTAGGTTGACTCCTGAAATTCACACTCTACGTTTCGATGAAAGCTTTTAAATCCCCACCCCCACCCCCGAATGATACAATTCAAGAAAATGTGTCCAGCTGAGCTGATTTATTTACTGATGACTTCACATCCTTTGTTGCCCAGAGAAACAGAGGGACCTTGCCAGGAAGGCATCAGTGAAGAATGGCACCGTGGGAAGTCCTGTCAATCAGCAACCCAAGAAGAACGCAAGGACAAGGTAGCACCTTCCTTTGCCTCTTTGTTCTGCTCTGATTTTGACCAGTTTATTAGTATGCTGAGCAACGAGTGCAAAATACTGCTACCAACTGAAATGCAAATCATGACATCAATGTATCCTGCTTTGTAGGGCATTAACGGCTTCAAGTCAACCGTAGACACCATTAGATTTTCTAATGTTACAACCAATTCAGTCAGGACACAGCAAGGCTTCTTGGGAAAAAAAGACATGTTTCGTGAGCATCAACGCTGATGAAGGAGTCAAAACCACAGAGCATAAACTCAGCGCAGCCTGCGGCTTTGACAAGTGGCTCATGTACTTAATCTCACTCTCTTGTGGATTAGTGGGAATATGAGAAACGCTGCCCACTGGTGTGAACCCAGAATGTCTGAGGCTACAAGATAATTTTGCACTTTCTGCAGTCTGAATGCTACCAATTATTTTTGGGAAGAGATTATCTCATGCTTGGAACTACAACGCCTTGTTTTTGTTTTTTTTTTAGCTATCTAACGTTATGTCTTTTTATGTGTTTTCAATTGTTCACTTTTAATGCAGAACATGGCTGTGATCTTTTTATAGGTTGGTGGTGCCAAACAAAGGTTACTCCTCTTTAGACCAGAGCCCAGATGAGAAGCCTCTAGTTGCGTTGGACACTGACAGGTAAGCACTCTAATTCTACAATATTCTGTACAGGACAGATCACTTTATAAATTATAGGGTGTTGCCCCATGGTAAAACTGGCTAGTTTTTGCAGACCTCTCTGTGTTTATGGTGTATTAATCCATGGAGCGACTTGACAGTATTCTTTGCAGAAATGATCCTCAAAAAAGGAGGCAAAGCTTCTCCCAGGGCTCAGGATTAGAGCACAGCAGGGTGAGGATTTGGATGGGCAAAAGCAGCTCTAAGAGAGTTCTTTCCTCCCCCTGTGTACCAGCAGGCCTGCATTAGGGCCAGATGAGTCCCAAAATTTGTGGACCCCCACCCCACCCACATACACACCTCTTGAAAGGAGATCTGTATTGACCCAAAGAGTTTACGTCATACTCTTGCTGACTAGCTAGCTGATTCACAACTCAACCCTTTTGTTTATTGTCAACATTTTATAAATACATGTGCACAATGTTACCCTGTTGTTGTTTGCAGATAGACATATTGTTTATGAGAAAAAATATGGACAAGCTGAATTGCTATGATAATAATGAAAAAGCATAAAGAGTGACAATTAGATTGACTGAATTTCTATTAATTCATAAGTTTTATTAATTCTGATATGGACAAATTTATCTGTCTTGGAACTTTTCTGCGTATCTCGGTCCAATAGAGTACCTTTTGTAGGCTCTACCCCCTTGTTTTACATCTGCATATGTAGCTGACCCTGCTTACTCTTAATTTTGATGTTTTCTTGCTATTGCTCTTTTGCTTCCATTTCAAAATCATGATCTACTTTTTCTCACTGTAATCTGTTATGATCAGAGATGTACTGAAAAATCAACAGTTTACTGGAATTGGATGATTTTCAGTTTGATTTGCAGTGACTGGTTACCAGCTGGTTGCAAACTGAAAAATAGGATGTTTTTGCTGACATTGAACACACCATATGGAAGCACTTCCAGGTTACTGCTTAAAGAAGACTCAGTGACTCAATGTTTGATATTTTTTTGTTTCGGTTGGGTATTTAAAAGTAAAGTCAGAGAAATGTTCTTTAAAAAGAAACTATATTCTCTACGACATGTTAAAGCATGTCTGCTTTTATTCAGGTTGCAAGAGAGAGCAAGACTTTCAGTAGATAACAGAAAGGCTGGTTGGTCTTTCAAGCTTTTTAAGCTCTCAAGTCTCTTTGTGTCATGGAACAAGCTGGATCTGGAAATGTTAGCAGCCTTTAGGAAATACCAGATTTTAAGTAAGGATAAATATTCTTTAGTGAATACACACAGAGGCGTTGGTTTTAACGATGCTTGCCTCTCTAATAAAAGATGCTACAGACAGATGCAAATATTAACTGTATGGTCACTTTGTCTGTTTCAAAATACTGTTTACCAGAGATTCTTCGCCCACTTACATGGTGTGGTGTTGCCTTGGCTCATAATATAAATCAGCAATGACTGCTCTAGGAAGGCTGGAAAAAAATATTTTGTATGCTTTTCTTATATTTTGCGACTAGAGGTATCAGACTCAACTAACATCTGTAACATCAGGACAAGGCTTTATAAAAAACAAATATCAGAGATTGGCCTCAAATTCTGATCTGTGCATCTGTAGTTACAATCAGCCTTGTTTTTAAATTTGTTATTGAATAAACAAGTCGGACATGACTACATGGCATGCTAGTGTGGATTTGAATTGTACCTATAACCTTCTGATTGCAAGATGACTGTAAAGTTGCCCCAAGCTTTTTTTTTGGGGGTGGGGTTTATAGTCATATTTGTAGCAAACAAACAAAACAAATTAGGCCTGGGTGTAGAACCTTGTGGGATCCCATTTGTGATGTTCTTTCATCAAGGTAGTTTCTGAAGTGTTTGCTACTTCTCAAAATCCATATTTTTCTTCTTTAAGTCCCCTATATCTGATTTAACATTAGACAGTAAGATAAAAGGTTGCGTCTATTTATACAGTCTAAGTAAATATGTGGTTTCTACTGTATTAGGCAACAAGTGAGCATTTTGTTAAAAGTTGATGTCTTATAAGCAGGAAAAGTGGAAGAGCATAAGGATTTGAGTCTGATAATTGTCAAATTGATGAGTAGATGACAGAGTTAGAGCAAAACTGAAGCTCATGTGGGATGTTCCAAGTCTGCAGTGATAAGTATTAAAAGAAGTCCAAGGAAGGAACATTGGTAAACTGGCAACAGGATCCTGGACCACCAAGGTTAACTGATGCATAAGTCGTTGATCCGTGTGGTCCGATCCAACAGATGAGCTGCGGTAGCTCTGAATCTGAAGAAGAAAATGCTGGTTCGAACAGAAAGGTGTCAGAACAAAGTGTATTGCAGGTTGTTGTGTATGAGGCTGCAGAGGTGCCCGTGCATTTCATGATGTAATGCCAGGTAGTTGTATGGTTACCATTTACTTCAGTAACTCTACAGTATACAAACTGTCTTTATTCTTTCTTCCTTCCTCACAAACATCATCTCTTTATCAGTCTAACATTGAACATGTTACTGATCTTACTAAGTGTTTAGAAAAAATAAATAAGATTTTTACACTTCTTTAAAGACCTGAAACAGTTTTTATCTAATGCAACTGCTGTTTCTGAAAGTAAACAAGGTTTGTCTGCTCATCTTGTTAATACAGCATGGGTCATCTCATTCTGAACCTTTGGAGTGAATGCGGAACTTTTTCTATTGTTGGAAATAATCCCATCTGTGAAAATAGCCCTGACAGAGCAATTAAAGCAGAAAGTGATGAAAGTGAAAGATTTGCAGGAGGATAAAGTGTTACCGTAAAAAAATTTTTATTTAAAGTTTTTTTTTATTTTATTTTATTTTTTTTATGTAAATCGTCTTGGGAACCCCAGCTTTGCACAGCATAACTAGTTTTTGTTGTGTAATAATTCCTCTATGGGACCATGCTTATCTTTTTGGGTCTAAGATGAGGTGTTTCCTGTCTTTCAGTGATGATGACTTTGACATGTCCAGATACTCTTCATCAGGATACTCCTCAGCCGAGGTGAGATGTCTGAGGGACCAGGTATTTATACAAATATTACATTGTTTCACAGCGCTATCAGGCAAAACCACAACCATCGCCATGTGATCACCCTCTTTCTCCTCTGTCACACCAGGTCACTGTGCACTCCTTTAAATACTACACTTTGTCTGGTTTCACATAGCATTCACAGCTACACTCATATGTCATTACTTTTTCATGGTTTTCATCCCTTTAAATCTTCTCCCATTTTTTTTCTTCCTTATGTAGCATGTGTTCTGGTTTTAGTCTGTGGTTTCCAGTTATCACCATAATAATTTGATTGTATGTTGCTGCTTTTATGTTTATTTCATTTTATTTTCTTAATAAAAGAGCAAAGAAACAACCCATCCATCAAACATAAACCCAGAGTGACCAAAAAGTGGTAGGTTGAGGCAGCACCTATTTCGCGTGTTGGAAAAAAAAAAGAAAAGTACTTTTGTTGATTTAAAATGAGCAGATTCATTGTTTAACATAAATGAACAACACTTAGAGTTCATACCTCACTTTTTAAAATAATTTAATATTGTTTGTTTAAGTAGAAATGTACATTTTTTATGATTTGGAACAGGTTTTGTTTTACTCTTTGAATTGAGTTACTAAAATAAATGAACCTTTCAATAATAGTTTACATGTATATGTGTGTGTGTCTAAAATAGCAGAATATCCCCTCACACACACACACACACACACACACACACACACACACACACACATGCACTTTGAGAATCATTACTAAATAAACAGACTCAAATTTTGTCCTGCACAACACACATTTGTATCCCACGCAAACAAAACAAATTAGGTCCGGGTATAGAACCTTGTGGGATCCCATTTGTAATGTTTTCTTATGAAGGTAGTTTCTAAAGTGTTTGCTAATCCTCAGAATCCATGTTTTTTCTTATGTTTCTTATGTTATGTAAGATTTGTTGATCTGAGGTATCAGAAGCTGTTTAAAAATCTGTAAACACCCCCATTGTACACTCCTTGTTTTTAAATCCAGTGGCAATATCTTCTGTCCATTGAATTAGTGCCATTGCTGTTGATCTATTTGTTTTGTTGTTGTCTTTTTTGCTGTTTATGAATGTTGAACGTTTAGTTTAGGGTCAGCAGAGTAAGAAGTTGTAGTTTTCAGTTTAATCATTTGACAAAACTGTCCTAAAGTTCTGCCAGTATAATTTTTTTTCTATGAATTTTTGCAGCAAATTAACCAGGACCTGAACATCCAGCTCCTGAAAGACGGGTACCGGCTTGATGAGATCCCAGATGACGAAGACCTGGATCTAATCCCCCCTAAAGCAGTCAACCCCACCTGCATGTGTTGCCAGGCTGCCCCCTCCACAGCCTGTCAGATCCAGTAGCTATCCTGCTCCTCCTTCATCCCTAAATGTTCTTTTTGCCAGCTGCTGAACAGAATGGCATCGAGGAGGAAAAACTGTCGACTTGAAAACAGGCAAAGGCAAAACTAAGAGAATGAGAAACTGAATATGTACAGTACCTGTGCATGTTCCTCCTATGGCAGGATCTGTGTGTCTTACGTCTGCAGTGTTGGTTCAGCAGGGATGGATTCAACTCATGGCAGAGACCTTACCTCGAAGAAACAATGCTACTTTTGCTTCTCCTTTGTTTGAGTTGTAGCTCATGCTTGGGGGAGTTTTTGTTTTGCATAAACGATTGTGCAATGTTGCAGAAGAGGAGAAACGACAAGAAGGAACGAGAAAGAATCGGCCAAATTGCTTTTTGTCATTATTGTGTCAGTGCGCTGTCCAGGCACTCCACTTCATCTGGTGTATAATTTGCGATCCAGTTTAATGGAGTATAGGATATTAGAAGTTTGAATAAGGCCATTTTATTTTCAGTTCTCTCATTTCTTTCACCTAGTCTGCTTCGTCTTCCCCTGTGTATGAGAACCAGACTTGAAATGATGTGTGAGAGTCTGGTCATGCCCAGTGAAAGCGTGCGAATGAAACACTAGTGCTCATCCTCTCAACACTAAGCTACCAATCAGTCTGTTATTCCGAGATCTTGTCCTGCTTATATCTGTTTTATATTTAGTTGTAAGAAGCAGAAAAAAAATGCATGTTGCCTGTTTACACTGTGTTCTGATGACAAATGTGCAGATATTTATTTTATCCTACTGACCCATAGCCAACCTGTTGTATTGAAGAAACATTGTGTGCTTTGTAATATGGAACATCAGTCATATTTAGGTTCACCTACTGCCATTTTAATAGATGTAAGGGGAAAAAAAGCAGTAAGCTCCTGAATCACACCGCATGTTGTGTGTTTATTCATGGCACAGCACTCTCCCACATCGAAGGTTACATTGTATACATGAATGAGGGAAACGATTGAGGACAAAGGCTTAGAATTGTATTCTTTTAGTTTTGATGTAAGGAATATGTTTGAATTGAGGCCAAATTATTGTTGTTATTAATACCCCTGGTAAAGATGTGTTAAAAAAAAATTAAATTCAACTTTCAACACCAAGGAAATAATTACTTTTAACAAAATTACTACTGACACAAATGTTGCCACCTGGAATAATTCATATACAATACATGTAACCAAAGAATTTAAGTTGATTAATTTCTAGGAATGTTTTATTACTACGACTTTTGGTTTCCCTGGTGCAACCCTGATGATGATCATCCATCCATCCATCCATCCATCCATCCATCCATCTATCCATCCTTTATATTTGCCTACTCATGGGGGGGCTGGGGCCTCTTTAGTGGTTATTGGGCAGGCAGCTGGGTGCAACACTTTGACAACCAGGAGAAACAACCATGCATTCACACACTCACTCCTGAGGGCAGCTTAGAGAGACTAACAGGCATGCTTTTGGACTGCAAAAGGAAGCTGGGGTACCCAGAGAGAACCCAGGCATGCATGGGCAAAATGCATGAACTTCTTGCAGAAAGACCCAGAAGCTGGGATTCTTACCCACGACTTTCTTGATACAACATAGAGGCCTTTGTGCTTTCCCTTGGGTATAAGTACAATGCAACATAGAGGCCTATTTCCTCTAGTTGCTTTTCAAAATGGGAAATACAAAAAACATGCCATTCCACTGAGGCAGATGTGTTAATATTCAATATGTTAGATGTTAGAAATCTCAATAAAATCTTAAAAGGCAATTATTAGAGAACTGTAGCAAAAAGTGTCCGAAGAAATAATTTATTTTAAGATTTTTAAGCACAACTTTACAGGGATGCCAACACTTGTGTAGGGTGCATCTTATGGACAAAGGCTGTACATGTAGCACCAGAAACAGCTGTCATTTCATACTTTATGTCGTTCTTCTCTTAGTCTAGGATCTCAAGAAGAAGTTCTTCATTTTTCTGTAAAAGCATTTAATGTAGACTTTTTACTTTATGTCTGAACCAATCACGGACCTCCACAATCTGTACCATCTCCCTATCATGATACCTTGCAAAATATCCATCTTCAGATCCCTGTCATGCCTGCAAAAAAGTAGGTGGAAACAAATTAAAGTATGTGTAAGTGCTGCAGTACAAACTATTTTTAATTTTTTTTAAAAACTTTAGAAACTTAAAAACTGTTTACACCTTCCTTAACTATTGCAGCTATTCAGTTGGTATTAAATTGAAGACTATGTTTTTTAGGGTAAAATCCACATTAGTCCAGCCTAATCCTGTTATTTTTAGGCTTTTACACTGTAATACAAAAAAATCTACAGAGAGCAACAGGAACAAAAGCAACAGTACAGTCATTGACTCACTGAATGAAGATAGTGTGTGTATACTGTACATATACAAAAACATTAAGTTATGGTACTGTATGTGTATAGTGTAAAAATAGAGAAACTTGTATTTTGTTTTTTTTATTTCACCATTTTTCTTTCGCAGCTCTTTGTTTCAGAAAGCCATCCTAATGATTTTGTTCAGGTGTTGCAGTCAGATAATTTAAAGGACTGTTAGCTACAAATAACAAAAACGACAAGAAAGAGAAATTGCTTCTTTGACAACAGCGCCCTCCCTTGTAAGAACGTGTAAAAAGCCTTAAAATGATTTCTTTTTATTGCAGTAGCCTAATCCCCCACAGAAAATTGCTCCAGTTCACCTCTTAAGAGCAGTTTAGATTAAATTTAGGAATGCAGGATATATCTGCTTTAACATCTGTATTGGATGATGTTGGTCAGTTTTTAACATATCGTCATGTGTTTGGTCAAGTGAGAGTGATAGTGATTGCAGCCCAGGAGTGTGTGAAATATGTATCATATCGGTAAATATTGGTTATTGACCATCACAGCAATATTAAGGATGGATACTGGAGCAAACACTCGCACAGCTTTGTTTGCATTAGTTTTTCTTTTTTTTTTTTTTTTTTTCAAACTTTTCAATAATTGCTCTGACTGGAGATATGGGCGAGAAGCAATGTTCTTGTAATTTCTTGGCTTATAATGATTCACATTTTTGACTGAGATGGCAAGCCTTCTCTTCCCCATTTTGAAGAGGGAAACAGGCGCCTGCCACATATTTTATATGGCAGGGAAACAGGAAGTCATGGATTACGATCAAAGGTTTCTAGACAACTGTTTAACTTAAGAAAGTAAAATGTATATTAATTATTTGTTATCATGCAATATTTTTCCCACTGAATAAAAGTACTCAAATTAAAATGAGTATATTCAAGATTACCAGGAAATTATGCTTCTGCAATAAAAGATTAATCTATTTTCAGGCTTTTTATAATTAAAAAAGGGGGGTGGGTTGTTATGCTCCCACCTTTTTATCTAGATTACTGTTTCACTGGATATGCATACATGTCATGATAGGCGTCCCACTGAGTGCTCAAAGGCAGTTCTGTGCCAGTTAAGGCACAGCTTCACTAACTGCTTGAGTCTAGTATAATAAGTTGTGTGTTTTTCCTTTATTTTCACTTGTGGGAATTAATTTCTGTAGAAACAGGTGCTTTTTCATCTGTCAGATGCTTGTCATGACATGATTGTGAACTGGCTCCATTTAGATTTGAACAGTGTTACAGTTCTGTGTATAGTGCAACATATCAGAAATAAATAATGGATATCTCAATACCCTGTGTATTTTCCTGCTTTTCCTTGTATTGCAGCAACTCTCCAGAGTTTTCTCACCCACCACCAAGTTATTGGGCTTCACCCAAAATGAGCTGCTAATTAGCTGAAATGTGGTCAAAATTGGTTGCTTCAGCAATGCAGTGATTGTTTATATGAATGAAATTTTGTGATATTTCTCTGCATTTTGCTAAAGGACTTTTAAAGCAATTATTATAGGGGGTGTATGGAAATATTTACACCTGTAAGTATAATTTTGAGCATATGTGGAATAGTGAAAATTCAAAATAAATTCAAACTTGTGCATCTAGTTCCTGTTTTTAAAATGTAAGTAATTTAGACAAAAGTGCCAAACCTACTTGACATTCATGCTGATGGTGATTATATATAAACTTCTAACTAGCATTATAGAGGTCTAAGGAGAGTGAGGGGTTGGGGGTGGGGCACTTGCGATTAGCCTGGAGTTGATCCCCTGGGAGCAGATGGTGAATGGTGGCTTACCTACATGTGCTGAATCCAAGGAGTTATCAGGAGTCTGTGGTCACGTTGGGCGATGCAATGCTGGCTTCAAAGAAGTCTGACAAACACGGCTCTTGAAAGCTTGAAAGGTAAGCAGTTCCCAAATTTATGCAAGTAGAACGTACAGGAATTTACTTACTGGATACTGCACCTGTCAAAGTGTACTTTTGGCTTTCCAGGATTCTAGTGAAGGTGGTAGCTTTAGACAAGACCACAGGTTCTCATCTTCACTACTAATCAATCAAAATTTCAGAACACAATACCATGTTGTGTTTCAGCTCGTCTGTCCGGCTAAAACTCTCTCTCGCTAACATCTCTGGTGAACACACATTTGGTTTTAACTTACTCATGGCGGTCTTGTGTTATCTAAATGTTGGCATCAACCACCTCTTACAGACGAAGATCAAAGCCAGGCAAGACGTGATGTTGCTGAGCAGTGCTGCTGTTTTGCTGGTGATCTGTGTTCAGTGCCTGCATTGCTCTGCCCTTCCTGCAATGTCCTCCTATGAGTTCACCGCCTACAGGATGCAGCAGTACAATCTGGCACAGCAGAAACATGGTAAGATCAAGCTCGGGATGCCATGCATTTTAGAAGCAAAATCCATCCATCCATCCATATTGCCATTAACCTAAAGCATCAATAAACCCCACTTTACTTCAACTCTGACAAGCATTCAAAAAAGAATTCCCACAGCATAATGCTGCCAGCACCATGTGTCACTGTGGAGATGGTGTTTTCAGGATGATGTGCAGTGTTAGTTTTCTGTTAGACATAGGGCAGATGAGGATTTTTAATTTTCATTTAAATGGGATTTCTGTATTTGTGTATTTTTAATGGAGGTTTAAGCATATGGGAAAGTAATGTCAGATTATTTGTTTCAGGAAGACTATTACATGCAAAATTGGGCACTCTGGGTTTCTGTGGAGTATGTTTTTCAAACGAGACCAGATTAAAATGTTTTCAATAAGTTTTTTTTTCCTTGTGTAAAAGACAGAATGACTACCTTCCAAAAAGTTCCAATTTTTTCTTTGTCAGTCCACAAAAAAGTCTTGATTATCATCAAGATGATATTTGGGCCTTTTTGTTCTTCATGGTAAACAGTGATTTTCCCCTTGGATCTCTCTTTGAAGCTATTTTTGCCCAGTCTCTTTCTTAGTGTTTAATCACAAACATCGTTCTTAACTGAGGCAAGTGAGGCCTTTAATGCTTAAGATTTTGTTCTGGGTTCATTTATGACCTGCTAAATGCACTCTGGGAGTAATTTTAGTTCCCACTGTAGTTAGCTGGAGTCTCAAAGCCTTACAAATAGCTTTGTAAACCTTTCCACAATAATGGATGTCAGTGACTTTCTCTGTTATCTGTTCATGAATTTCTTTAGATTGGGACAATATATGTTGTTTTAGTAAGATCATTTAAGCTACTTCATGTTGTCAAATAAGTTCTTGATTCTACAAATCTGACAACACCTTTACCCTTCATAATTATGAACTCATCTTGGCCAAAATAAACTCATTACTCGAAGCATTTTAAAACTGCGTTTAATTTACCAAACTCGTGAGTCTTCAAATTAGGCCAAACAAACAAAGTTTTTGTGATAATATCTGTTATTAATTTGCCTTTCTTTACCTTGTTGTGTGAGGTTGCCGCGGAGCCATAGTTGTGGCTGAGGCACGCTCTGCAGACGAACCATCACTGACCCGCCGTTGTGTCATCATGAAGGTTCAGGACTTTACTGTGGAGAAATACTTTGAAGCCCTGAGACAGAATGCTGCTGCTGTGCTGATCTTACTGCCACAAAATATCTCCAGCATTCCTCATGAGACAGTAAAGGTAAAACCTGGAAGGTTGTTTTGTACTCTAAAACAAGATTTAATGAGACTCTCCAGTTAATCGGTTAATTGTTTTACGTCTCAGTCCTTCATGGTGAGTGAGAACGAGGCCTTGCAGAAGGAAACTCTTACTCCAGTATACGTTGTTCCTGAGGATGAACAGCTGCTTTACATGTATGAGGAGGTGAAGCAGGCTGCAGCCTCAAGGACCTCATCCATATTTGTCAGAGGTGAGACAGACAACATTTACTCTAAACATGTATGCTGCAGTGATGGGCGTGTAAATAATTGCAGAAGCCACAAGATGGTTGTGAAATTTGTGATAAATTGATTGTAGTGAGACAGAAAGACTGAAGGAAAAACTTTTTTCTGAAAATGTTTTTACTGTTGGCAGTCCTTCGAAGTATTGTCACAGCTACAGCCTTTCAGATCTTAGTGAGCAACAACAATGCCATTAAGGCCATCACAGACAACACCATAGTCACATTGGAGGTAGGAATAGCAAAATGCCTACTTAGGGTTCAAACAGATTTTTTACACTTTCCTTAAATTTGTCTTGCTCTGAAGTCCTGCACCCTACTGATCTGTACTTCAGGGCATGCTGCCTGGAACAGGAGAAGATGCTCCCACCATTGTCATCACGGCCCACTATGACTCATATGGACTCGCTCCGGTGGGTTGGCTATATAAACGCTCCATTTACAAGTTCAGAGCATTTACCTGTAAAGTGGTTTCAACCTTGGTTTGAACCTTTCCCCCACTTAAAAGCTCAGGTCTTTCAGTTCAACCCGTCACTTATGCATAGATGTGTTTGTGTAAAACAGTGGGTGTCATACGGCGCAGACTCTAATGGCAGTGGAGTCACCATCCTGCTGGAACTGGCACGTCTCTTTCAGAAACTTTACAGCAGCTCCAGCACCAGACCACAGTGAGTTTCTGTTTGTATACGAGTTATCAAGAAGCTCCTGCATCGTGCAAATAATGCCAACCTAGAAAATAATAAGAATGTATGTTTTAATATGGCTTTCATCTCAACCAGGATGTTAAATTCTTTCAATGAAAGGTCAAAAAACAAATACAGAGGCTTAAACCATATTTAAACCCCTTCAACATTTTTACATTTTGTCACATTATAAACAAAACTTTGTTTCCATTCACATTTTAAAGGACAGATAAAATAGTTTATCCATAATCATGTAGTAGGAAGAAGATGTGTGGTTTTCAATATTTTTCATTAATAAAAATATGAAAAGTGTGATGTGTTTTTATTCAGCCTTATTTACCCTAATTTGAAGTGCAGTGCAACCAGTTAGCGTTCATCTGCTAGTTATTTATTCTCACCATACATAGAGCTTTCACGTGACAGCATCATGTAAGCTTCACAAAGACCAAAATTTGATGGTTTCTGAATTTTTTTGCAGAGCACTGTTTCGTTTTTGAATCAGTATCTTGGTTGAAATACAAGTAAGAAGATTCTAATTTATATTTTAGATATAATTTAATGTTTTCCTTGACTGGAGGAGGAAAATACAACTTTCTTGGCACGAAGAGATGGATTGAGGAGAATCTTGATCATGCCGGTGAGATTCCAGCTCTGAGCTGCTGATCATGTAGATTGTGAGTTGGAAACGAATCCAAAGAAATCACCGTTAAGATTTTAATACAGCCAAACCCCTCTCCTTTAGAGTCCAGCCTGCTTCACGACAACGTGGCATTTGTCTTGTGTTTGGACATGCTAGCCAAGGGTGATGAACTGTACGTGCATGTGTCCCGCCCTCCAAAGCCCGACTCTCCTCTGTACTCTTTTATTCAACAGCTGGAGGAGGTAACTGTTTTTATTGTAACTG
Source organism: Anableps anableps (assembly GCA_014839685.1). Lineage (NCBI taxonomy): Eukaryota > Metazoa > Chordata > Actinopteri > Cyprinodontiformes > Anablepidae > Anableps > Anableps anableps. The sequence continues at coordinate 28,082,733 of CM026069.1, forward strand.
TATGAGAAAGAATAAACATGTCTTTTCAGTATTAATGGTGTTGTGTGCTTTTAATGCATGTTTACCCCCCAGGTGGTTTCCTCCAGATTTCCCTGGGTGAAGGTGGGATTGGTGCACAAGAAGATCAATCTTGTAGAGTCAACAGTGTCCTGGGAGCATGAGCGCTACAGCCTACGGAGGATTCTGGGCTTCACTCTGTCTCACGTGGAAGATCCCAGATCTGAGCTTCGTGGTTCTATACTAGACACAATGTATGCTTAAAATTCTTTTATATTATTTATTTTTTTAGAGATGACATAGATCTCTTTTTATATACATTTATGTTTGTTTAAAATTTTTATGTAGAGAGATAAAATATTAAAGAAACACGTATAATATAAACACAGAAATAAAATTCTATCGTCTGCATATCATCTTCTAGGTCCCAAGTAGATTTTAGGAAACTTAAACGAAATGGCATCATCATAGCAGAAGGTCTGGCCCGGTATATGTACAATCTCTCAGACAAGGTGACTGAATGCAAATAAAGACATCACACTTTGATTTTGTATGTGGAACAAACAACATCTTTTCATTTTTGATCTGTTGTAAAAGCACATTAATCTGTGACTGTTTTGCATTAAGGGTTCACCAAAAGAAGTTCAAGTGTTTAAGGGTCAGCTGGTGAGTTCCTTGTTCTTTTGCTCCGTGTGCTGCCATCTGGTGTTCATGCATAGATATTACAGTTCTCCTTTATCAATAAAATGTCATGTTGACTTGAATTATCCATGGCCACTGAAGTGCAAATAAAAAGGTTCATCAAGAAGCAGTTTTATGAAAATAAAAACAAAAAGGTCTCCCAACTGACTCTTTGACATGTATTAGTTTTTATCTTTTTAGAAATAAGTGAAATTAGATGTTTGTCAGTATATTGCCTTTATGAAGCCACATCTGTGTCCTCAATACAGGACTTTCAGGACAGTCGCATGTCCAGTTTGATGTCCTTTTTGACTTCAGTGCCTCGGGCAGCCCAGCTGCTGCACAAGGAGCCCAGTCAGATCCTACTGGTCAACTCACTGGAGCATGAGTTCAAGCACTACCTGCAGCAGGTCCATAGACATACCTTTCGACAGGACAAGAGGTGAAACATGCAGTAGTCTTTGGGATTCATTCAGTGGTTCTAAAGCAACACAATAACTTCCTGACTAATGTTACTTTTTCATGCAGGGACCCTGAAATCACCTTTTTTGACCAAATGAACCAACCAATTGTGATGTACAGGTAAACATCTATGCCACCATGACTTTTGTGTGTGTGTGTGTGTGTGTGTGTGTGTGTGTGTGTGTGTGTGTGTGTGTGTGTGTGTGTGTGTGTGTGTGTGTGTGTGTGTGTGTGTGTGTGCGGAATGCTATTAAAGGTTCAGAATCTAAAGCAAACTTTTTTCAGGGTGAAACCAGCAGCTTTTGATCTCTTCCTAGGAGGATGCATCACTGCATATTTGGGGATTATTTACTATTCAATCCAGGTTAGTTGATGTAATTAGTTGATAGTTCTGTGACATACATACAGACAGAAATGGAATAAAAGTACTGTATTCCAATAATATATATTTGGTACCTGGCAAAAGTACTGGGCACAGCAAACATGAGAAAAAAGGGCTCTGGGGAGATGAGACCAAAATTGAACTTTTTGCTCTTATGCAAAACACTCTGTGGAGCAGAAGCTAACACTACATATTATCTTGAACACACAACCCCCATCATGAGACAGCATTATGCGGTGGGCACGATTTTCCTCAGCAGGAACAGGGTATTTAAATACTTTAGATATTTAGGTCTTGCCACATCAGTTCATGCCCTTGTGTTAAGTTTCTTAGTTGTTTTTTTTTAAACAAAAGGGAAATCCTAAATTCTTCGATATCACTTCACTATTATGCTCTACTTTGTGTTAGTCTATGATCATCTTTATAAAATCAGAAGAAAAGCATCCTCACAGCATAATGCTGCCACCTCCTTATTTAGATGATGGAGCGAACAGTGAAAGGTTCAGAGCTTGAAATGTAGTTTTTATAATCTAACTGTACAAATGAGATTAATTAATTTACTCACAAGTGGACTCTATTTTATTAATTAGGTGACTTCTGGATGGTTTCACAGTTTTTAGGGGTGTCAGAGTAAAGTGGGTTGAATATAAATTGGTGCTACAATTTTTAGATGATTTTTTTTTATCCCTTTCACAGCTATGAGGTTCTGTTGATCTATCACACATTGGTTGTAATGTGACAAAATGTATGAAGGGGTTTCAATATTTTTGCGTGGTCTTTTTTTTTTTTTTAAATCCTTGCCATTTAGGTGGATTAAAATAATCTTGATGCACAAAATTTTCTGCCTGTTTTCTCTTGCAGAATTTTGGGCATCTGTACACTAGACTCAAAGCTGCAGTGAAAACAAAGCATCAGTGAAAGCTTCAAAGATCCAAGCTTTAAGGTTTCCAAAGCTCATGACAGATGTCTGCTTCACAAACAATGCAGAACATTAAAGCAATCCAGTACAATTGCTTTCTTTTCACAGTAAAATAGGAAGTGTGCATTTTTGTGCTGTGTCAGTTGTTCAAAGATATGTGCGTTTCTTAGAAAAGACTTTCTAGAAATTCTTAAAAATATTCAAATCAAGAAATAAAAGTCTTTGTTTTCAAAACTGCCAACGGCGTGAATGACTGGGATCGGATTTCAAACCAATGAAAGACACTTTGTGACATCAGGATCGTCGTTGAACGTTCCCTGCATTCTGCATCTGCTGACGTGTGTGACTAAGCTTCAACACAGCTTCCAAACGAGGTTCAACCACTGCAATGAACCCACAGTCAGTTCCTGTCACAGATAACTCAGCGAGATTGCCACAGACACAATGGCCCCTGCAGTGCTCCACGAATTATTGATGCTTGTGTGACGTGCTGACAGTTGTTGATTATGGTAGAGTCTATGAGGCTGTAGGGTTTTGTTTTTTTTTTTTTTTTAGTTCTGCAGCTCAGTTCAGACTGTTGAAACTCAAAAGCAGCTAAATGGCTGCTGTCAGTGTGCAGAAGAAAAAATGAGGGCTGTATTGTTGACCAGGGCCCTCTGAGCTATGGAAGCAGGTCAAGGGCATTGACCCCAGGTATGTGAGTCTCTGCAGGGGGCTTAAAGCTCAGGGAGATTAGTGTGTGCTCAGGTGGCACAAAGAGTCGTTCTGCTTCAGCAGGGATGCTCTTAACTTGTCCCAAACGGACGAGATTCTTCACAACAGAAACAGGCTGAACCAGTAGTCTGATCTCTTTTAAATCTGGAGAGGATCGGTGAATGCTTTAATGATGCCAAATAAAAACTCGTGAAATCCGAAGTACAGAGTAAGTGACATACAGCAGTGAAAACAGACTAAATGCATACTGCTACAACAATGCATTTAGGTTATGCAACCTTCCCAAAAAATAAACAAACTGGAGAAGGAGGTGGGTGGAGCTTACCGGATGCTGCATAACTTTCAGGCTAACTGGAGGTAAGGTGTGGATAAACAGTAAAACAGCCGCTGAAGATGGGTCCCCAGCTCTACCTCACAATGTATAAGGAGCATTTCAGATCTCCTGGCAGAGCAAAAAAAGCTGAACTTCGACCCACCTCAGCCCACCGCAGGAACAATCCTCAGCCACGGCCGGTAAGATGGACAGCCCTCTGTTTTTCCATGCATGAACTTTGTTTATTTGTGGTCAAATGAAGATATATTGAATCCAACAGGATTAGAGAGCTAATAGGTATTGTTGCTTTCTTTATACTGTAAAGAAATATGACAAATATAAAATGAAATTGACTCCATAGAACATAATGTTCTTAAAAAAGCTATATGACTGAAAACAAAATGAATATAGGAGAAAGAAAGCTGCTTTTTTGTTCCCCCAACACTTCCTTTCTTTTTTTTAAATTTCAATGTATTCTGCATTAAGAATAAAAACATGAAAGATGTCTAACAGTATTTTAAAACCAAATCTTTTTGTTTTATAACAAGCCAAGTTGAACTATAAATATCTAATAAGAGGGATAATGTGTTAAAGAGAGGAAAAAATAGTAAAGCCATTAGTTTCAAATTTGTTATCTATGAAAACAAAAAACCTTATTGTGCATTGAAATTGTTCTCATTCTGTCACACTAAAACCACAAACTTCAAAAATTTTATATATACAAAATTATAAATTATAATTATACTTTTCTCTTCTGTTAGCAACATTTTTAAAAATCTTGCTACAGAACCTTAAGTGGATTTAGGTCTGGACTTTGTGTTGTTTTGACACATGGATATGCTCTTGCTATACGTTTAGGGTCATTGTCCTGCAAGAAGGTGAACCGACATCACACTTTTTGCATCCTCCAATAGGTTTTCTTTTATCCTGTTTCTAGTGGTATTATCAAGTCTAATCAGCTTACCCTGTACTTTCTGAAGAAAATCATCACCACAGCATGATGCTGCCACCGCCATGTTGTGCTGTGGAGATGGTGTGTTGTATGTTTGTTTTATACCACAAACAAGATTTTATATGGAGGCCAAAAGGTTTACACTGGACTCCTTATGTTTTTCCCCCAAACAATGACTTTCTTCTTGCCTGCCATAAAGGCCAGATTTGTGGGGTGCACAACTAACAGTCATCATTAAAATACAATGAAGTTTGTGGATGTGATGTGATAAAATGTATCAAGTCCAACAACAATGCATATTTTTGTAAGGTGTATAGTAACTAGGTAACAGTGTCCAGAAAAAGTTTGTGTGAAAATGAGTTCTCTAATTTTAGGTTGCAGTTTTCCTTCTTTAGAATTCTTTTTCCAATTTTTATTTCCTTACCTCCCCAGGACTTCCTGTTTCCCCGCAGTCTTCGGTCAAGCTACAGGCCAACACTCACACTGCTGCACCCTTCACCCCCTGTGGACACTGGCCGACCCCTTTTCCCCCCTGTGAACCTTGTCTTAGCACACAATCCTGTCTCAGCCTTTCCTGCAAACCCTTTAGGCAAAACAAATTCAGATAGCCCACAGCATATGCCTCCTATCGATGCCAGGGCACAGAAACTACAGCTGATGGAGACTCCTGCTGCCAGTGACGGTCAGGTTCCCACCACTCTGAGGAGGCCCAATAAGTAATTATTAATCAGCTCCCTGTTTAGCTTAAAGGTAACTATAAACATTCTGACATTGATGGATCTCCTTTGCAGGACAGCTGATAATCAGAGGAATGCCAATCCACTCTCAGCACAACAACTTGGGCAAGTAAACAATCTTTGAACTGAAGTGATACCATTTAACACATAATGCTTTGCAAAAGTATTCCTATCCCTTGTTCTTTTTCCCATTCTGTCACATTGCTTCCAGAAACTGCAGTGCATTATACAGGGATTTTGTGTTATAGACCAACACAAAGTAGAGTATAATTGTGAAGTAAAAGGGACATTTTTACAAATTAAAAATCTAAACTAAGCCATTATAGCGCTTGCTGTATGTTTATGGTCATTGTAACCTTTGGGTGTTTCTCTGATTAATGCTCTCCTAGCTCGGCCTGTCCGTTTCGGTAGATGACCATGTCCTATTTGGTTTGCAGTTGTGTCATAGTCTTTCCATTTTCAGATGATATATTAAACAGAACTCTGCTCAAAGCTTGGGATATTACTTAAGAACCTGAACCTGCATTAAAATTCCCTGCTGTGTTCCTTGGTCTTCATGTTGTTGTTTGTTCACTAATGTTCTCTGAGATCTTCACAGGACACTGGATTTATGCTGTGATTAAGTTACACAACTGAGGACTCTGTTTACAAATTAGGTCACTTCTGTGGGCAACTGATTGCACAGGATTTCATTTTGGGGTACCGGAGTAAATACAAATACACCCACACTGCACCAATTTTATGCATTGAAATTTTGGCAAATTGTGTCAAGTTTTGCCTCCACTTCACAATTCTGCACTACTTTGTGTTGGACTATCAAAAAATATACACAAATGCTAAATATACTGAAGCTTTTGGTTGTAGCATGATAAAATATAAAATAAAATCATGTAGTATAAATACTCTTGCAGCAATCTACTGGTATGATTATTTTTGATGAGTGATCTTAAAAAATTACAATAAGAAATCTGTTTTACAACAGACCTCAAGCAGGAGCTCGGTTTCAACCAAGACCTCAAACAACCAATCCTTCTGCAGCTGCACCTCCTTGCTCCTTTCCACCGACACCTTACAGGAAATGTTGCTCGACCAGAACTCAGGATTTTAGGTGCAGATTCACTTGCATGTGATATTTTTTTTTGGCGGGGGGTGATATTGCTACTGCATTTTGACTTTGTTCCTGTGCTTTGCCAACAGTGACTGCTACAGCTGCTTCCATGTGGTGAGGCCCTACCAAGCTGCTCACTATGTCATACACCCGGAGTTTGTCTCTGAAAGCCTTTATTAGGAACACCGGAGACTGCCCTCTTCCAAGCCGGGAATTCAGTATACGGAAGGAACAAAATGAGTCTGTCGGCTATTGTCCTATTATCTGCTGATAAACCACATCACTCAGCGCAGAGCATCATGTGAACTTTTAAATTTCCCTTCTAAATAAATGGCAATTGGTCTTTCCAAGGAAGGTTTGTCATGATCAAGTTGGATGAAGAGCAATCACTCTAATGCACTTTGAACTGACTTGTTGCTAAAATGTGCTATAGAAATAAACTTGACTTCTAATATGCTACCAGTGTATCTGATTATTATACTGCATTTATACATTTGTACCTTTTTACAAATGAAAGGTTTCTTTCAATATTTATACAGCACAGCAAATAATTTTTGGAAATGTCCAAATTTTCTAAGTTAATACATTAACTTAGGGTCTATTGACATACATATTTTGTATTAAACACCTAAATAAACTTAAATGGAAAAAGATGTATTTTTCCATGCATTCCAAGTCTTAAATAAATTTCAGTCAGCCTTTTAAAAGGAAACATTTGCTTAATCCAATAATCCTGAATGAATGCTAAAATAAATCTTGGTTCCACATAACAACGAAAAAAAAAATACATTTTTCAAACATTGTTCATTTAGCATACAGCAGGTAAAGTGAGTATTAAACATCTCAACTTTTTTCTCAGTTTAATGCGGTCATTGACATAAAATTCACAGCAGGCGTTGGCAGAAACTCAAGTAATCTGCACATACAAAGAAATCCAAGCAAGCTTCAATGTGATTTTCCTCAGCAGTGGAATCTTGTGCAGTAATTGTGTGTCACACCCATTGTGGTTGAGACCATCACTTATTATTTTCATTGGAAAAACTGTGTGTGTTCATTCCAGGTCTCTCTGAAGCACTCCATAAATGCTTCTTGACTCTTGGTCAAATTGTATTCTTTCCCTCTAGCTTATGCCTCCAACAGTGTGCATGGAAACATTCAGAAGTTTAGAAATGCAGCTGTAGCCAATAACATTAATATGTTTTGCAACATTAAGACTTTTTGCTTTTACCAGTGGTACAACTCTGTGCAACACGTGTTCAGTTGATTCTATGTGTCATTCTAATTTTTTACCCATAACTTCATTTGTGAACTGTTTTGCACAGATTCATTTGTATGTGTGGACTATTAGGGCTGTTGTTAAAATCTGAATTTTATGTTCATTGGCCGATTAAAGATATTTAAACTGAAAAAAAATTGACATGTTCAATGCTTATTTGACTCGATGTGTATTGGTATTGAAAACTTTGAATTCTGTGAGGAAATTAAACTAATATGTGTTGCTAAATTGAAAAGATTTCTGTGAGAGGCACAGAATAGAAAAAAAGAGTATTAGTTCACCAGCTGGACTACAATTCCCTTGTCAGTGTGGGCGTTAGATAAAGGCGGAGACAGCACAGCGCGTTTGGGTTCTTCTTTTTTCTGAGGATTGTAGCAAACAGACTGCAAACCAACGAGGAGCTCGCTGCTGATCGGTAGGAAAAAATTTTTTTTTTTTTTAATTTTTTTGTAACGAACGATCTGAAAGGGAATTTGAATTTTCATGAGCGATAACTGCATTTTGCACAGATTCCATGTTGTTTTCCTTCACTTAACTTTCTCGCTCCACCCATCAAGTCGAACCCCCCCAACGGGTTAGTCTTCCCACATTTGCTGCTAAATAGTTTTTAAGCTTTTGAGTAATAAAATATCTCGTATTTCTTTATGGTGACATTTTCTCGATCTCTGTGTGTGTGTTACTCAGTAAACATAATTATAAAGTTAAACTCTGGAAAAAAGCTACATCACAAATGAAGATCGCTGTTTTCTCTCTTTCTTTATTACTTAATCTGTGTCAGTCTGTAATATCCTACTCTGCATGTTCAAGTTCAGCCTTTTTGACTGTGTCCATAATTAGCATGCAGGGACACGCTGAGAACACCGAGCCCCCGGCTCTCTCTGAGGCACAAACACTTGAAGAAGTAGTGTGACTGGAGCAGCTGTACTAACGAGATCAGCACTTCTTCATGTTTCCCCCCTCATGTCTGATAATGAATCAGCTGAAATGACAGATATAAGCTTACTAAACAAACAAGAGAGACCAAAAGGGACTGCATGAGAAAATACTTTTTTTTTTTTTTTTTTTTTTTTTTTAACAGTACAGTGAAATCATCCGAGTAAAATATTTTGAATTACTCATTTTGATTGGTGCTTGGCTTATGTATAAATGAAGTTATTGTAAAAAAACAAAACAATAAAAGTGGGGTCGACTTCATGGAATCTATTTAACTTAGTCAATAAATAACCCATTGGTTAAATATTTACAAAAGATGTATTTTCTAAGGATGAATTTATCAAAATTTCCAGAAAAGTTTTCAAATAATCCTGTCTAGATCATTTGTTTTGTTCTAGCTATTTATTTATTTATTTATTCTACATGATTTCACTTAAAACTAGATGTGTAAACTAGTCAGACTGCAGGGGTCTCCAACTTTAATCCTCGAGAGCTACTGCCCAGCAATGTTTAGATGCATACCTGCTCCAACACACCTGAATCAAATGATTAAATTACATCCTTACTATATCATGAACTTCTGCAGAGGCCTGGTGATGAGCAATTTATTTGATTCATGTGTGTTGGAAGTTGCAGGACAGTATCTCTCCAGGCCTGGAGTTTGAGACCCCTGAGTCAGAAGGATGGTTAATTAACAGATAATTTACAGTAGGTTACCTTGTTCATATCACTGTTGTTAAAATACATCCACAAGCTACAATTGATTTCATTAGGATTTTATGTGATAGACTAACACAAAGTAGTGCGTAATTGTAAAGTGGAAGGAAAATGATGCATGTGAATTATTTACAGATTAAAATCAAGAAAAGTATGTTTGACTTTTCATTTTTAGAATAATGAACCTCCGCCCTAGTCTCAAGTCTTTTGCAGCTTTTAACAGATTTTCAACAAGTGTGCCTTTTTATTTAGCATCATCCATTTCTCCCTCAACTCTGACCAGCTTCCTTGTCCCTGCTGAAGAGCAGCATCTCCTCAGCATCATCCTGACATGTTCAGGAAATAAGTTTAGTTTTGGTTTCGTTTGACTAGAGCAGCTGCTTCAACAGGTTTGCCATGTCCCCTACATGGCTTTTTCAAAACTGCCAACAGGGACTGCCTTTGATTCAACAATAGTTTTCCTCCCACCATCTTTCCATAAAGGCCAGACATGTGGAGTACACAAACTAATAGTTGTTTCTATCACCAGATTCTTCCACCGCAGCTGTGGATCTCTGCAGCACCTCCTGAGTTTATGTGGGCCTCTTTGCTGCTTTTCCGATTAAACCTCTCCTCGCCCGGTCTTTTAAAAAAGCACGTTTCTTTCCTTCCACTTCAGTTATGCACTGTACTTTGAGCTGGTCATTCACATAAAATCCCAATAAAGCTGACATTTTTCTGTTTCACTATATAACCTGAACTTTTTTCATACTCTCGATCTGCTGGCAGTGCAGAATAGTCAGTCACAGAGCTGTAACTCAGAAAGGCCTTAACTATCTTCTTTCTTCTGTGCTTTCATATTCAGTCTTTTTTTTTTTTTTTTTTTTTTTTTTTTTCCTTGTTGTCTGTGTTGTCACATTTAACTGGAATGATCCAGGTTGTGTTCAGTTTGGTTAATCAGGAGTGATAGAGCACAGTGTTAAGTATTCCTATCTTGCCTCATTGGCCTTTGCAGGGTTTAAGGCTAAAACCTCCCTTTTCTGCTTCTTTAAACTTCATTCCATACATATTAGGTTTTTGTCCGTTAAACCCATGTGTTAGAATTACCTTCAGGAACAACTACTTAGTCTCTTTAGGGCCAATTTGTTTTCTTAAATCTCAAACACATCTTTAAAGTTTACATCCTGACAGCCTAACACCTTTAAGGGGATGTGCAATTACTTTGTTCAGCAATGCAGAGCATGTAAGCCAGAGCTTGAAGTGTATTACAGACTTTGAATCAGTGTTAAAGGAAAGATGTAGAGCGTGTTTATTGTGCTTCATATTTTTCCTGGATTTCTCAAATGGTTACGTTTAAAAAAAAAAAAAAAAAAATTCTGTTATCTTATCTCCCTGACAAACTACAAACAGACAGGCCTAAAGTCCAACCACAGGCTCCCTGCTCAACACTTTTGATGATCAGCACAACATCACCTCAGGGATTTGGCCTCTGAAAAACACAGGCCATGTACCAAGTGGTGCCAGGCGGTGCCGGCGGCACGATTACAGATGTTATCCCCAAGCAGAAACATACCAAGGACTCTCGACCCTTGGTTGGAGCTGGAGTCATCGGTCTGTTACTGGTCATTGCAGCTGTGACTGCCTGGTGCTATTACATAGCTTCCCTGCGCAAAGCTGAGCTGCTGAAGACTCAGCTGCTGGATCTAAACAAGGATGGCTACATTATCCGCAACCAGGGAGGGTCCATTGTTTTCAGAATGGATTTCAGGTTGGTAATTTACAGATGTATGTATGTTTGTTTATTTATATATATATATATATATATATATATATATATATATATATATATATATATATATATATATATATATATATATATATATATATATATATATATATATATTCATTCTCAAAAACCATTTTAAGTTGACCCAGCATTGAGACTAAACTGTGAACAGAAAATTTGAATTTCTGTTATAAATATGCCATTTAGGTGGTACCTCAATATATTAGATTATCTGGAAAGTTATTTTATTTCAGTAATAACATTCAAAAAGTAAAACTTAAAATTTATGCATACTGTTACTCATAAAGCTGGAACAAAAATTATTTTTTTAATCCTTTCTTAAGAAATGATTGTGACAGTATTATTTATTCTTGACATAGTATACTCGATCTCAAAACTTTGATTAATCACTCCCAAATATATTGTATGGAAAATGAAACCACAGTAAAAATAGAAATTATTCTAACTTTCTTGACACACACAAAGTGATATATTAGAATAAATTATTTTTAATTGTGTTTTTTTTTTTTTTTTTTTTTTTTTTTTTTAGCATACAGCTAAAAAAGAAAATCAGAAATTCAGTTTCTTAGTAAATTCTAATCTTACATTAGACCAATTTAAAAAGGACTTAATATACACAAATGTTAAGCTATGCTATAGCCTACACCAGGGGTGACCAACATGGTACCCACAGCCACTAGGGTGCCCTTGAAGATCATATGAGTAGCCCATGGAGCTGTTCTAAAATTAGGTAAATCATTTATCAAATAAGTGATGGAATTAAAAGTATCACGTAGTACCCATGGAGTAGCTCCCAGATGCCAGAAGATTGGTGACTCCTGGCCTACACGATCTTAAAGGAGGTTGCTAACTTGTCAGTTGCCCAGCATACATTCATTGACACTCTTTACAAGGAGTGTAAGCCAGAAAAGGTATTTGCTAAAGAAACTGTTCAGAGTGCTACATCCAACCCTATGAGTGGAAAGTGGAAGAAAAACGGTAGAAAGTGGTGCACAAGCAGTAGGCATAATTGCAGCCTTGGGAGGATTTTGAATCAATGGCCGTTCAAAAGTTTGTCAGAGATTCACTCGATTTGAGCCCCACACAGAGGTATCTAGACACACTTACATGGATTCATGAAATTGGAGAGTGATATATATCAAGTGTTTATTTTGATGACTGTGTCTTGCCACTAATGAAAATCTCAAACCCAGAAATTAGAGTAACAATGAAAAGGATTTTAATGCAGAATTGTAAGATTACAGAAATTTATTTCCATGTATTGTACAAGATATGCCAAGACTACTTGGTTAAAGTGAATGTTGTATATTCACTAACTATAAGCCATAATCGTCAAAATTAGCAGAAATAAATGTCAGTATTTATAAATTAAGCATCACAGTTTGAAATACTGATATAAGGTAATGTTAATGACCTTCCTGTTTATTGCAATATCATTAGGTGTTTGTGTTATCAACAAAAATTTATTTATTTTTTTAAATCTCAACAGATCAGGGACCCTGGACTTGGATTCCTGCTCCAAAGAGGAGGAAATACTTCGTTGTGATCGGACCACTGACAGAAAGCTTAAGTTTTTCATAAAGACAGTGCGGCCCAAGGACACTGTGCAGTGCTACCGTGTGCGTTGGGAAGAATTGGTCCCCAACATTCCTGTTGAGCATGCCATGACCTACAAGTTCGCACACTGGTATGGAGGTGCCGTGTCAGCAATTCAGCACTGGCCTATTTCTATTTCAGGCCAACAGGCTCCCAAACCTTTTGTCACAAGTGACATCTACTCAAACCGGGATGAATTTGGAGGAATCCTAGAGAGCTACTGGCTGTCATCCAACGCCACTGCCATCAAGATCAACAACTCTGTGCCTTTTCACCTCGGCTGGAATGACACAGAAAAAACCATGTATTTCCAAGCAAGGTATCATGATACCCCTTTCAAGCCAAACCCAGGAGAGGCTCCTTGTGCTGAACTGAGCTACAGAGTCTGCGTAGGTTTGGATGTGACATCCATACACAAGTACATGGTCCGGAGATACTTCAACAAACCCTACAAAGTTCCTGCCAAAGTCACATTTGAGCATCCTATTTGGTCAACTTGGGCTTTATATAAACGCAACATTGATCAAGGAAAACTCTTGACGTATGCTGCCAACATTCGCAAGTATAACTTTAACTGTAGTCATCTGGAATTAGATGACCGCTACACAAAGCGCTATGGAGATTTTGAGTTTGACCCAGTGAAGTTCCCCAATGCATCGGAAATGTTCCAAAAGTTAAAATCGGATGGATTTCTGGTTTCACTATGGATTCATCCTTTTGTTAACTATGACTCAGAGAACTTCCACGCTCTGGTTGAGAGAGGGTTGTTTGTCCGAGAGCCAACAGGTCGGCTGCCTGCATTGGTTCGTTGGTGGAATGGCATTGGTGGCATTTTGGACTTCACCAACCCAGAGGCTCGTGAATGGTTTGCCTCCCAGCTACGTTCACTTCGCTCAAAGTATGGGGTGTCCTCTTTTAAATTTGACGCAGGGGAGACAAACTACTTACCTTGGAAATTTAGCACAAAGAATCACATTCGTGACCCAAGCTTTTTCACAAGGCGTTACACAGAGATGGCTATTCACTACAACGATCGAGCTGAGCTGCGCAGTGGTTACCAGTCCCAGAACATTTCCTGCTTCTTCCGGCCAACTGATAGAGATTCTGTGTGGGGCTATGAGCTGGGCCTCAAATCTCTTATCCCCACAGTCCTCACCATCAGCATCCTTGGGTATCAGTTCATCCTGCCAGACATGATTGGGGGCAATGCGTACCTGAACCACACAAGTGGAGATCGGGCATTACCTGATCGAGAGCTCTACATCCGCTGGCTGGAGCTGTCTGCCTTTATGCCTTCAATGCAGTTTTCTATCCCGCCATGGGAATATGACAACGAGGTCGTGGAAATTGCTCGGAAATACACAGCTATTCATGAAAGTATTGTGGCGCCGCGAGTCCTTGAGTTGGCAGGTGAGGTATTGGATACTGGGGACCCAATCATACGTCCACTGTGGTGGATTGCCACCGGTGACGAGACAGCCTATAAAATTGATTCCCAGTTCCTGATTGGGGATGACCTTATGGTAGCTCCAGTTTTAGAGCCTGGAAAGCAAGAACGAGACATCTACCTACCTGCTGGGCACTGGAGAAGCTACAAGGGGGAAAGATTTGATATCAAGGAGCCACTGCACCTCACAGATTATCCTGTAGACCTGGATGAAATTGCCTACTTTGTTTGGGTTTAATAAGAAAGAAAAATGAAAGACTTGATTATCTCATGCTCCCATTTTCCTCCTTTTGTGCCTTTCAAAGGGATTCATACACCTTGAACTATTCCACATTTTGTCACTATGTAAGCACAAGCTTCAGTGTATTTTTAATTAGATTTTATGTGATGGGTTGCCACAAAGTATTACATAATTCTAAGGTGAAAAGAAAAGGATACAAGGTTTTGAAGGTTTTTTTTTTTTTTTTTTTTTTTTTTAAATTCTGCAGCTGCAAGCCTGTTGGGGGCACGTCACTACCCACTTTGCATATGTAGAGATTGAAATGTTTCCCCATTTTTCTTTGCAAAATAGCACAAACTTACTTAGATTGAAAGTAAGGTGATCTGCCACAGATTCTCATTTGGGTTTAGGTCTGGAGTTTGGGTCATTTTAAGACATGTATATCTAAACCATTCCATTGTACCTCTGAGTGTTTAGGGTCAATGTTCTGCTGGGAGGTGAACCCCAGTTTTTTGCAGCCTCTAACAG